>CM053614.1:83168932-83203504 GCA_028646535.1 Procyon lotor | reverse complement strand
AGAGTGGGGGTATGTGGGGGGGGGAGAGAAATGAAACAGGAAGGGATGGGAAAGGAGACAAACCATAAGAGACTCCTAAACTCATGAAATGAACTGAGGGTGGCTGAGAGGTGGGGGGTAAGGGTAGGGTGGCTGGGTTATGGACATTGGGGAAGGTATGTACTATGGTAAGTGCTGTGAAATGTGTAAGCCTGACAATTCACAGATATGTACCCTGGGGCAAATAATACATTATATGTTAATTTAAAAAATGAAATTTAAATTCAATTTAAATAACATATTGTATATTATTAATTTCAAGAGTAATTTAGTGATTCATCAGTTGCATATAACACCCAGTGCTCATTACATCAAGTGCCCTCCTTAATGTCCATCACCCAGTTACCACATACCTCTAACCACTTCCCCAAAAGCTCCCTCAGTTTGTTCCCTATAGCTAAGAGTCTCTTATGGTTTGTCTCCTTCTCTCTTGTCATTTTATTTTTCTTTCCTTTCTCATGTTCATCTATTTTGTTTCTTAAATTCCACACATATGAGTGAAATCATATGATAATTGTCTTTCTCTGACTGACTTATTTCACTTAGCATAATACCCTCTAATTTCATTCAGTGTTGCAAATGCAAAATTTCGTTCTTTTTGATGCCTGAGGAATATTCCATTGTATATACATATACGCCACATCTTTTTTATCCATTCATCTGTTGATGGACATCAGGTGTCTTTTCATATTTTGGCTGTTGTGGACATCACTCCTATAAACATCGGAGTACATGTGCCCCTTTGAATTACTATGTTTGCATACTTTAGACATAGAGTAGCTCTATATTTAACTTTTTGAGGAACATCTATATTGTTTTCCAGAGTGGCTGCACCAGCTTGTATTGTCATCAACAGTGTAAAGGGTTTTCCTTTCTTTACATTCTTGCCAACATTTGTTGTGTCCTGTCTTGTTAATTTTAGCCATCCTGACTGGTGTGAGGTGGTATCTCATTGTGGTTTTGATTTGTAATTCCCTGATGCCCCGTGATGTGGAGCATTTTTTCATGTGTCTGTTCACCATTTGTATGTCTTTGGAGAAATGTCTGTTCATATCTTATTCCCATTTCTTGACTAGATTGTTTCTTGGGTGTTGAGTTTGATAAGTTCTTTATTGATTTTGGATACTAGCCCTTTATGTGATAAGACATTTGCAAATATCTTCTCCCATTCTGCAGAAGTTGTTGAAGTGGGTTGTTAAAGTTTCCTACTATTGTATTACTATCAGTGAATTTCTTAATGTTTGTTGCTAATTGACTTATATACATGTGCATATTGTGTGCATATATATTTACAATTGTTGTATCTCCTTGTTGGATTGTCCCCTTTATTATGATACAGTGCCTTTCTTAATCTCTTGTTATAGAGTTTGGTTTAAAATCTAGTTTGTCTAAGTATTGTTATTCCTGCTTTCTTTTGACATCCATTTGCATGAAGATATTTCTCTATCCCCTCACTTTTAATCTACTGGTGTGTTTAGATCTGCAATGAGGCAACATGCAGATGGGTCTTGTGTTTTTACTGATCCTGACACCTTATTTCTTTTGATAGGAGCATTTAGTCCACTTATATTCAGAGTAATTATTAACAGATATGTATTTATTATCATTTTATTACTTGTTTTGTCATTGTTTCTGGAGATTTTCTCTCATCCTTTCTTGTCTTAGTCACTTTGGGCTCTCTTTTCTACTCAAGGAGTCCCGTTTAGTATTTCTTAGAGCATTGATGTAGTGGTCACAAACTCCTTTAGTTTTTGTTTGTCTGGGAAACTCTTTATCTCTCTTTCTATTCTGAATGATAGCTTTGCTAGATAGATTATTCTTGGCTGCAGATTTTTCCCATTCAGTCACTTTGAATTATATCATTATATCATGTCACTCCCCTCTGGCTTGCCAAGTTTCTGTTGAGAAATCTACAGCCAACTGACGGGTCTTCCTTGTAAATTAAGGGCTTTTTTTCTCTTGCTGCTTTTGAGATTTTTTTCTTTATTAGTACATTTTGCAAATTTAATTACAATATGTCTTGATGCGAGCCTTCTTTTGTTGGTTTTGGTAGGAGTTCTCTGTGCTTCCTGGAGCTGGATGTCTCTTTTCTTCTCCAGATTAGCAAAGTTTTCAGTTATTATATCTTCAAATACATTTTCTGCCCCCTTTTCTCTCTTTTCTTCCGCAACTCTTATGATACAAATGTTATTACACTTTATGGAGTAACTGAGTTCTCTAAGTCTTCTTATTTTGCATAATCCTTTTTGTCTTTTGTTCAACTTCATTATTTTGCATTACTTTGCCTTCCAGGTCACTAATTCATTCCTCTGCTTCTTCCAGACTGTTATTCATTGCATCAAGCTTGTTTCTAATCTCTTGTATTGCACTCTTCATCTCTGATTGTTTCTTTTTTAACTCTTTTATCTCTATGGTAAGATCCTCACTAAAGTCTTCTATTCTTCTCTGATGCTCAGTAGGTATCCTTATGATTATTGCTTTAAATTCTCCATCAGACATGTTACTTATACTGTTTCACTTAGATCTCTGGCTATGGCCTTATTTGTTCATTCATTTGGAATAAATTCCTATATCTTGGCATTTTTGTCTAAGTCTCTGACTCTTTTGTGTGTTACAAAAGCCAATTATGTCTCCTGTTCCTGAAACTAATGGCATTACAAGAAGAAATCATGTAGTGCCCAGAAGCTGGTGCTTCAGGGAGTATCCCTGGTATGTGCTGCATGCAGTCTGCTATTGTGTTTTGGCTGCTCTATCCTTCAAGCTAGTCATCTGCAGAGGCTCTCCTTGCCTGCCATGGTCAGTGTTTGGTCCCTGGCCTGAATGTAGTGAATTTAAACCAGGTGTGCTCTGGTCTGCTTATGAAATGAGACCTGACACCACTTCCATGAGAACTGAGGCCTTGCAGAAGACATGGAGACATGGAGTGGCCATAGGTTTGTCCTGGTCTTCTTGGGGGTGGGTCCTGCCATGCTAGAACTGAGGCAAGCTTGACTGAGAGGAGAGATCCATGGGAGTGTGGGGACTTGGAGCTTTGTGTAAGCAGGTTAGACAATCAGTGTGGGAGCTGTGCCACAGGTCCACAGGTGGCTCTCTTTTTTAAAAAAAGATTTTATGGGGTGCCTGTGTGGCTTAGTAGTTAAGTGTCTGCTTTCAGCTCAGGTCGTAATCCCAGGGTCCTGGCATTGAGCCCTGCATCGGGCTCCCTGCTCAGCAGGAAGCCTGTTTCTCCCTCTCCCACTCCCCCTGCTTATATTCCCTCTCTCACTGTGTCTCTCTCTGTCAAATAAATAAATAAAATCGTTTTAAAATAAATAAATAAATAGATAGATAGATAGATAGATAAATAAATAAATAAATAAATAAATAAATAAATAAATAAAATTTTATTTTTAAGTGTTCTCTACACCCAGTGTAGGTCTTGAACTAAGAACCTCAAGATCAAGAGTTGCATGCTTCAGTGACTGAGACAGCAATGTCCCCCAGGCTCTTCTGTGTTTATACTGGGGGGCTGGGGAGGGAAATGGCATCATCCAGCTCCTTTGTTCCCAGACACATGTCTCAGAATGCTGCCTCTCAAAGAAACACTCAGAGAAGAATGAATAATTTCCCCCTTGGTGCCCCAGGCATTTTTCAGATCACCGTTTTCATGCCATCTGCCCCCGGGTTGTGTACCTGCCTTCTCTCCAGGAGCCGGGCAGTGCCCTCAGGGCTGTATCCTAGCCAAGCCTGCCAACCTTTAAAACTCCATGTTTTAAGCCTCACTGGTTGCAAGAATTCAGGAATTTCAGCCCCTCTTGTTTTCCAAGCCCAATGACATTGGGGACACATTTCCTTGTGCATTCCCCTGTCTGTTTCTCTCTCACCCTTCTCTATTACCATGGCTCCCTCCCATCTATAGCACTCATGATCCATTTCTCCCCTAAACCACATCTCTGCACTGCCTACCTTCTTTGAAGTGGCCTCTTCTCTTCCTTTAGTTGTGGAGTTTGTTCTGTCAGTCTTCAGATCAATTTCTGGGTTATTTAGGATGATTCAGTAGTTATCTAGGAGTGCTCATGAGCCAAGATGAGGCTAGGGTCCTCATATTCCATTGCCATCTTCATATCTCTCAATACTATTTACTTTTATGTTTACCATTCTACACACAATGTTATCATCCACTCAATAATTGTGAGGCACATCAAATGCACATAAAAACAGTTTATTCTTAATAGAAAAAAGAACAGAATCAGAACCACAAATGACCCAGATGTTGTAAGTTCCAGGTAGAATTTTAAAAAAACTTAGGCATATGTGCTAAAGAATCTAACAGAAAAGATAAACAACAAAAAGATAGGAATTTTAGTGGGTAAATAGAAATTATAAAATATTCAAATGTAAAAGGTAGAAATAAAAAAATGCACACATGCACACACACACACCACACAAATGAAGAATCCCATTAATGGGTTCACCAGAAAATAAGATGCAGCTGATGTGAGAATCAGTTAACAGTCTAAGTCAATAGGAATTATCCAAACTGAAACACAAGAAGAAAAATGAATGTAAAAATAGAATAGGTATCCAAGGGCTGTGGGACAATATCAAACTGTCTAATATACAATAAATAGGTCTTCAAAGGACAAGAAAGAGAAAACGTGGCAAAAGAGATATTTTGGGAAATAATGGCCAAGAACTTTCTAAAATTAAAGAATAAAACATGCAAATCTTGAGAACATCAGAGAAAAAAGGCATCTCACATGTAGAAAATCAAACACAAGGATGACAACAGACATTTCTTAAAATATGCAACCCAGAAGACAGTGGACTGACAACTCTTTCAGAAGTGTTTTATTTTATTTTATTTTATTTTATTTTATTTTATTTTATTTTATTTTATTTTCAGAAGTGTTTTATTTTAAAAAGCATGTACAATTTCCTGCAAATGATGTGCTACCTTTTAAAGAATTAATTTTCTAAGGAACATTAGATTTAGTATAAAATTGGGAGGAAGGTTTAGTGATTTCTCATATATCCCCTGGTCCCACATATGCATAGCCTCCCTTCATCATTGACATCACTCACCAGAATGGTACATTTTTTTCAATAGTTAGTTAGTTAGTTAGTTACTTATTACCAAAGATGGACCAATACTGACATATTATAACCACCTAAAGTCCATGGTTTCTTAAAGATTTACTTTTGTGTTGTACATTCAATGTATTTAGACAAATGTATTATAACATATATCCATCACTATAATGTCATACAGAGAACTTTCATTGCCTAAAAATCTTTTGTGTTCTCCTTATTCATCTTTCCCCTACCTCTAGAATTAACATATTTGAAGTAACATTTTTAATCTATCAAACCAGAATTCTACATACAGCAAAAATAAATTTCAAAAATTATTTTAAAAATGTAATGCCAAATAGATTAGTCAGAAAAACAACATATACTACAGATATGTTAACAAAATTTCTTTAGGCCAAATAAGGATACCAAATCAAAATGTGAAAGTATAGAGATAAATGAAAAGTGCTGTAAGTGATGAAAACAGGGATATATATAAAGTATATTTTTCCTTATTCTAAATCACTATGAAAGATCATTGACTGCCTTAAGTATTAATAATAATAGGAGGAGGAGGAGGAGTAATGCATTTATGGGGTTTAGTACAGATATAGAATAAATGACAAACACAGTACAAAGAATGTAGGAGTTATTTATGTGAGGGTTTTACTCTATATGTGAAGTTGGACAATATAGTTTTAAAGCAGCCTATGATAAATTAAAGATATACTTTTAAATTTGAAATGTGATGAGTGAAGATGCCAGGATAGCAAGAGTTCTTTGTCCCATAGGAGCATCAGTTTTGATGACTACACATGCATAAGAGTACTTTTTTGAGAGTTTAGGGGTCCAGTGGAAAAACTCCAACACATCACTAGAGAGAAAAAAAATCCAAGAGTAAAAACATTGAAGAGGAAAAGATACAATTTCACTTTATCCATGTAATCCCTCTCTAAAAGTGGTATAGGTCAGTGCTAAGAGAAACCTCCTGGTCTCCTGGGGAGAAAAATGTCTCCTGGGGAGAAAAATGAGAGCATACTGGATGAGCCAAGAGCTCTCCTAGTCATGTGGGTTGCTGTCCAAGATACTTACTGGTGTACTGCCTCACCCAGATTACTGAGATGATCAGCACAGCTAAGAGGTTAGGAGAGACTGGGAGAAAGGAAGAGAGTCCTAGATCCTATTAACCACTCTGTGGAGTCCACTGGGAAACCCACTTATGAGCCACTTGAGATACCTGATCTGGAGTATGCCCCTCAATTGATCCAATGGCTCCCTAAACATTCCATATGTCTAACTAACCTCCCTCCCCCGGGCTTCCTTGCTGAGTGCACTTGTGTAGTGAATAACTGCAACTCTGCAAAATTAGAAGCAAGCATGCAGCTTTGAGCACTTCAAGGCACCACCTTCAGGAAAACAAATGGGAGGTTCTCAACACCTGGCCTGACTTTGAGGTATCAAGAGAAAGTGTACAATCTTAAGAATTCTCCAGAAGGAACAGGACACATGGACAGGATGCATCCATAGAAGAGGTCTCCTCAGCCAGGTTTACTGGTGAAGGTGTTTCTCTCCTGAAGCTAGTCAGTAAAAAGTGGAAGAAGTAACTTCCTCTTCAAGATTTCAAGGAAGAAGAAAAATAAAGAACATAATAATATTCCAATAACCAACCTGACAGAAATGAATACCTATGAGTGGCTTGACACATAATTGAAAATAATTTTTTAAGGGAGCTCAGTGAACTGAAAAAGAGCAAAACAAAATCAGAAGAATGATACATAAGGAATGGTATAAAGTGTTATATGTAATCCTCATGGTAATCACAAAGCAAAATCTACAATTGATAAACAAAAGTTAAAAAGAAAAAAATAAAAGCATACCACTACAGAAAATTGTCATATCAAAAATGAAGACAGAGAGAGTGGAAGAAAGAAAAAAAAGATAATACAGTCATAAAACAATGTACAAAATGGCTAGAGTCAGTCCAATAATTACTTTAAATGTAAATGATTAAATTCTCCTATCATAATGTGATAATAGCTACTTCGAGCTGCTGCTTAGGTATTTTACAGTTTGACAATCCTACTCACACCCAGAGGCTGGACATTTAAATAGGGTTCTGAACTTAGGAGTCCTGCCCCAATTTCCCACTTTGTTTTCTTCAGGAACTGTTTATTTTATTTTATTTATTTATTTAACAGAGAGAGAGAGATCACAAGTAGGCAGAGAGGTGGGCAGAGAGAGAGGGAGGAGCAGGCTCCCCACTGAACAGAGAGCCCAGTGCGGGGCTTGATCCCAGGACCCTGAGATCATGACCTGAGCTAAAGGCAGAGGCTTAACCCACTGAGCCACCCAGAGACCCCTTCTGTAAGAACTTTTAAAAATAACCACTTGGAATTAAACCTGTGAAAAGCTAGTGACCTCCACCCTTATAGGTGCTTGCTACCCTGCTTTCTGTCTTGCTTACTCATGATCTGGGACAGAGAATCATCCTTCCTCCCATTCATTGCACACTTCACCCACTTCCCATTCTGGGATCATTAAATAATAATAAGTCTTGTGACTATATTTCCTCTGTGTGAATGTATTAAAATTGTGCCTTCAATCAAAATATTTCAAGGTTTTCATTTCCCAAAGTGGGAGCTTAGATGTAGATGGAGTTACCTGCCAACCCCACGTGGGTGCCTCCCCATACCGCACTATATCATTTGCATATCCTTAATTTAATACACCAGCTAAATGCTCCCCAACACATACATATAGAAGGGCTGATTGGATTAGAATAACAACAAAAAGAAGATTCAACTATACACAGCCCATCCAAGGCTCACTTCAGCTTTAAGAACAAACATAAGCTGAAAGTGAAGGTATGGAAAAAGATATCCATGCAAATGGAAAACAAAAAGAGAAGAGGTAGCTATACTCAGACAAAATAGATTTTAAGTCAAATTCTGTCACAAAAAACAAAGAAGGCCATTATTTAATGACAAAGGGATCAATATTTTCAAGAAAACATAGCAATTGTAAATATTTATGCACTGAATATTAGAGTATCTAAATATAAACAGCAAAAACTATAGATCTGAAGGGGTAAATAGAAAGCAATATAATTACAGTATGGTACTTCAATACCACATGTTCAACAATCAATATACAACCCAGACAGAATATCAATAAGAAAATTTTGGACTTGAGTTATACACATTAGAAAAATAAAATAATATACATATATAGAACATTCCATCCAATAGCATCAATATACACATCTTCCTAAAGCACGCTCAGAAAATTTTACAGGGTAAATTATATGTCAAGCTACAACACAAATCTTAACAAATGTAAAAAGTATGAAATCATATCTAGTATTTTTTCCAGCCACAGTGGTATGAAGCTAGAAATCAAAAGAAAAATAGAAAATTCACAAATATATGGTAAATAAAAAATATTCTCTTAAACAACTGGTAGTCAAAGAAATAAAAAGGAAATTTTAAAAATCTTGAAACAAAAATACTGAGAACAGAACATATTAAAATTTATGGGCATCAATAAGAAAGAATATAGAAAGAAAAAAGTTTAGACATAAATATATACATGGAGGGCGGGGGAAGATCTCACATAAGAGAACTTGTCTGTGTATTTTTTTAATTTGACTATGGTATGCCTTGGTGATGGCTGACTTATGTTGAATTTAGTAGGAGTTCTCTGTGCTTCTTGGATTTTGATGTCTGTGCCCCTCCCCAGATTAGGGAGGTTTTCAGCTATAATTTGTTCTAATAAACTTTCTGCTCCCTTTTCTTTCCCTCATCTTCTGGGATTCCTATGATAAATATGTTATTATATTTTAATAGTCACAAATTCCCCAATCTACTTTCATGGTCCATTACCTTTTTTTGTCCTTGCATTTAACATTTTTACTACGATGTGTCTGTCTCTGGGTGTAGATCTCTTTGAGTTTTCTTACTTTCAGTTGGTTGAGCTTCCTGAGATTGTAGATTAATGTTATTCACCAAATTTTGAGTTTTCAGCTAGTATTTCTTTGAACATTTTTTTTCTGCTCCTTTCTATCTTTTCTTTCTCTGGTATTCCCATTACACATATGATGGCCTGGTTAATGGTATCCCACTTTTTTGTGAAGTCTTTTTCTTGTTTCATTCTTTTTTATTTTCTACTTTTTCTTTTACAGATTTCATAGCCTCAATCATTCTATCTTAAATTCAATGATTCTTTGTTCCAGCAGCTCTCATCTACTACTGAGTCCATTTAGTGAATTTTTCATTTCAGTTATGTATTTTTCAAGTTCAGTTTCCTTTAGTTTTTTTTTTTAATTTGTATCTCTTAATTGATATGCTTTATTTGATTAGACATTGTTATTATATCTTCCTTTACTTTTCTAAGCATTTTTTACTTTATTTATTTAAACATTTGTAATAGCTTATTTGAAGTCTTTGCTAACTTCGAAATCAGGGCTCTCTCAAAGGCAGTTTCTGTTGCCTGATTTTTAAAATTATATATGGATCACAATTTCCTTTTTCTTTGCATATCAATATTTTTCTTTTTTTCAAAACTAGTCATTTTAGGCATACCATTGTAGTAATGGTGGATACTGATCCCTGTCCCCAAAAAACATATGCACACATACACACAGACACTTTGTAGGGATTGCTGTTACTTTGTGTTTTTTTATTTGACTTTGTTGAAGCATTTAATGAAGTCTGTTCATCTTCAGTGTGTAACTTCTGTTGTCACTCTTCAGAGGACACAGCCTTGGGCGTGACAGCAAGTTTACCAGCATTCTCTTTGACTTTTTCTTTCCCTATGTTTATGTTGAAAGATGTTTGCTCACCTTGTATCACATCCAGTCATTAGCCTCTACTAATTGCTGATGGACTGTTTTATTGTTTTCAAAAATGCCCTTAGTATAAATTATTACCTAGTCTGATCCAGATCTTTGAAGCCACTTATTTAGGTTTGTTCTGGCCACAGGATGGCTCTTTTTAGCAGTCTCTTTCCTTAGTTTTCCTTGATAAACTTTTAGCTTGTATGCACTACAGCTTTTGCTGTCTTTGAGCTACCAGCCTCCTCTTATTGTTTATCATCATTATTTATTTCTATTGTTTTCCAGTGTATACTTAGGCTTGAATTTCCCCACACTCTGCTCCAGAAATTCCCTTGAGTATTATTTTTTTAATAAATTTAGATTGTATTTATTTATTTGTCAGAGAGAAAGAGAGAGAGCACACAAGCAGGGGGAGCAGCAGAGGGAGAGGGAGAAGTAGGCTCCCTCTTCCTGCTCCTTCTTCCTGCTCAGCAGGAAGCCTGATGTGGGACTTGATCCCAGGATCCTGGGATCATGACCTGAGCCAAAGGCAGATACTTAAACTGACTGAGCCACCCATTGAGTATACTCATATACACCCATTGACTATACTCAAGCCACTCTTGAGTATAATTTTAAAGCTCTGTCTTCTTATGAGCTACATATTCTGCTAGACAAAATCTCTGTGTTGCTGCTCTAGAAGTGAGGACTGGGTTAGTGGCCCACTTCTCTCAGAATGACACTTCTGCTCCACACACAGGGCACTGGGTTTGGGCAGCAAACCTCTTTTCTTCTTGACTTCCTCCCACCCCTTGTGTAGAACTTATGACTTGAGGGCTATGGGAGCCCCAGTATTCTTGGACTGCCATGCCTGGGGTAAAGTATCTGCTCTATGAGTGAGGTTTAGGTGGAGGAAGGGATTGCCAGACCTCTCACTGCACTTGCTTTGAGTAGATCCTCTGCTACACTGTGCTAGGAGACTTCTTTTCCCGGAGAGATAATATAACCCTTGACTGGAAGCTGATGGGAAAGGGGGGCTTTATGTTATTCACTGCATATATGTGGAGTGGAGCTTCCATTTTGCTGACTTCAAGTGGGGAAAGAGTAAGTCATGCGTCAAATGCCACAGATTGTCACAGACTTTCACAATTATTACCAAGATTCAGTAAATTGTCTTAAATAAATCTTCCTTTACTATATGTTCCTAGAATCATTTTCAGAGATTTTAAATTATTGCATTTCTCTTCTAACTTTTACCAGTTAGATTATTTCAGTGGATAGAGGCTCATTGGAGGTCCTTATGCCACTGTTTTGGAAATTGTCTCCCAATATCATATAATTTTAAATTAAGAGCTTCAAAATCAATGAAGCGTATTCATTGCTCTCTATAAAAAACATAGATATACAATAATAGCTTTGGAAAGTTGTATTATTTATCTAAAACCATGACAGAACTTAATGTCTTATAACAATGTTCATTCTTCTCGTGAATCTGCAGTTTGGCAAGACTCCATAGGGACTCATCTTTGTGTTATTCCATGTCAACTAGTGTTACTTGAAGGTTGGGAATGGAACAATCTGAGGGTAACTCATTCATATTTCTGGTGGATGATGTTAGGGGCTATAATAGCTAGGGCTCCTTGGGTCTTTGACTGTATCTTTTTGTGGTCCATTCTTGTATACATCAGGGTAACAAACCATTTAAATGTCACTTAAAGGGGTGCCTGGGTAGCTCAGTGGGTTAAAGTCTCTGATTTCAGCTCAGGTCATGATTTCAAGGTCCTGGGATCGAGCCCAGCATCAGGCTCTCTGCTCAGCAGAGATCCTGCTTCCCCCTCTCTCTCTGCCTGCCTCTCTGCCTACTTGTGATCTCTCTCTCTCTCTCTCTCTCTCCCTGTCAGATAAATAAATAAAATCTTTAAAAAAATAAAAATAAATAAATGTCACTTAAAAACTTCCAAGATATATTTCCTAAAAGGGAAAGCAAAGTGAAAGCTCTATGGCCTTCTATGGTCTAGCCTTGAAAGTCATGCAAAATAATTTGCACTATAGTCAGGGGCTCACCGGATTCAATAAGGAGGAACATGGTAGGAGTGTCGACAGTACCACTGAAAAAGAATGCATGAGGTAGGATGTATTGGTGCGGCTACTTTGGAAAATACCTACAGCAAAGGTGAAAACTAAAAGATTGCTATTTATTGTTAGGAAACAGAAAATTTTTAAATAATCCAAAATGTAACTCAGTTCATTTTTTTCAATTCTATTTTGTTATATTTAGGTTTTCTAATTCTAATTCAGTAGAATATGGATGTAGTTTATAAATAAACAGTCATAAAATTGGCTCTCATAATGGGTTGAATATTCAAAAGATTAAAAACTCTGGTATAGAAATTAAAAATCAGGTTGAATGATTTTCTTAGGATTACATCATATATATATTATGATAAAATTATTTTGGGATGACTTCCAAATAAGTATAAAACACAAACTTCTGGAAAAGAATTATAATAATTAGCATATGCTAAGAACATTCTATGTCTCATTATGTTATATTTAATGCCGCTATAAACTTGTGTACAAATATCTCTTTGAATGTCTGCTTTTATTTCTTCTGGGTATATACCCAGAAGTGGAAATTCTGGAACTTACTTTACTTCTATGCTCAATTTTTTTCTTGAGGAAGCACCTTACTGTTTTCTACAGGGCCATTCTTCAATTTTCATTTGTTTGTTTTAGTTTTCTGTCCCTCTGTGTTCTGCCATTATCCTAGGCAACTTGAGCACTCTAATTTTAGCACTCTAAACTCTAACATCTTTTGCTTTCACCTGTGCTCTGATCATACCTTATACTTAATCCATTAATTTCTCAAACTCTTAACATTCTTTCTGTGAATACCAACTTGATTTTCCAAGCACAGCAGTGGCAGAACAATGACTGAAAAAAACCTCTGATACTATTCAACCAATGTCATTGTGATAACTGATTAACATTTTTATATGAAAACAAATGTATAACTTATGAACAAGAAACAAATACTCCTTCACAAAGACAGACTGTGAGCCAGCAGGAAACACAGATCACAGTACAGACAAATTAGAAATTTCAATGATGCTAGATGATATGTACACTTCACCAGTAGGACGTGCAGTTTCAAGCGAAGCTAAAAGATGGAGCAATGTACCCCTTCCTTGGGGGCCTACCTGAGTGGTAATATTTGAATTGAGCTTTATAAGGTCTTCAGTGATAGTTCATAGCTAAGAAAGGGGGGTAAGAGCAACCCAGACCCATAGAACAAAGCTGAGGAGGCATGGAATTAGCAGACTAGGTGGGGAGATTCAGTGGAAGTTTGGGCGCTAATGTGCAATTGTGGGGTACAGCGCTGCAGGGGTATGGGCATGAATGTAGAGTCAGGAGATGCGGCTAGAAGTAGGTTGGGTCTAAGCAGTGCATGATTTTGAATGACACACAAAGGAGTTGTTAAAACTGAAGAAGAGGGGCGCCTGGGTGGCTCAGTCGTTAAGCGTCTGCCTTCCGCCCAGGTCAGATCGGGCTCCCTGCTCGGCAGGAAGCCTGCTTCTCCCGCTACCGTTCCCTCTGCTTGTGTTCCCTCTCTCGCTGTGTTTCTATCAAATAAATAAAATCTTTAAAAAAAAAAAAAAAAAACTGAGGAAGAGTCGCTGCAGTTTGTAAGGAGAGGAATGACATAGTAAGTTCTGCATTTAATTGATTATATGCACTTAATTGATTATACAGTGAAATCATTGGAGAGATTTATAATTGGGGAATAAGACACCAGATAAAAGAATAAGGTAATAGCGCTCTGGTGTTGAGAGTGACATTGGACGGATACCTTTTGTGTTTTCATGCCAATCCTATTCTTATAAATTTCTCGTCTTAAAGACTTAAACAGAAAGTCCCAGGCAACAAAAAGTATCCGTTTAGGTAGAGGTATCAACCTTTATCAAATGATATTTTAGCAAAATTTCAGGAGTCACTTTTTTAGCATTAAGGCAAGAAGGAAATCACCATTTAGAATTTACTTGGCCTTTATTCAATTCCTTTTGCTTTTTTGGTTGTGATAGGATTTGTCCCTGTGGTACAAAATCAAACAAGTGTGTGACTCAGTGTGTCTCCAAACTTCTGTTTTATTGCCTTTATGTTGAGGCCGGCACATCTTTAGTATGACATTTTCTATATTCACGATATCTTGTTTATAGAATGGTTATTTTTATCAGAAGCAACGACAATGTCCATCAGTCAGTGTTCAAGCTTCCTAGATTATACTATATTGATCACATTAAAAATTGAGAATTGACAGTAAGAACCAAAATCAATGAGGGTATTTCCTTAACATATCTTTAGCAATGAAATTTTTAACAGGGTCTATTCCTTGCCTGAAGCCTTCAAATATATGTTACTATTAATGATGTCAACAGCATGAGTTACAAATAAAGATAAATGGTGATAAACACAGCATTTCTTTTTTTTTTATAGTATTATCCTACTTTTCTCATTTTTTAATATATCTTAGTGATTTTTAAACACAGCATTTCTTATGGTGAATCTTTTGCTTTAACCTCTAAAAATGAAAAGAGTCTCATACTATAATCCTAGTTATAGTCACTGAGGAGAGTTACAATAAGAACCATTAACAGTATTAGTTGCAACTTGAGATAAGTAAAATATGAATAAATCCTCTCAAGTGGAAAAATATTCGCTGTGGGTGTCTTTCATTTTTAGTCATTAAAAACAAAGTTCTGGGGCCAAGTACCACATTTGTTGTTTATTCCCCTTATGCATTCAAAAGATTTGAAAAGAACTTGACATTAGCATTTTAATCACCCTCTTTCAGTAAGGGCTGACACACAATCTATTTTGAATAGGCCTACCTGTCAATCACTAGGACAGAGACACAAAGAGAGGAGCAGGTTTGGAGGGAAAACAGTGAGTTGTAATTCCAACGTGTTGAACCATAGATTCCTGTAGGGCATTCAAGTGAAGATGAACCCCAGAAAGTTGAATAAATAGTTTTACAGGTCAGAAGAAAATTCTGGACTGGAAATACAAATGTGGACAGAAAATACATCTAAAAATTAATGTACATCTTCCCTTTCTACACAAATACATCAAATTCTTTCAAATGTACACAAAGGTCTCCTCTCTCTGTCACTCACTGCCACGTGCCCATGGAGTGTCTATTGAGTCAAAACAGAAATAAAAGGCTGACTGAGATGTATTATCCTCACAGGGTAAAGTTTCCTCCTGACAGGGAGGAGATCCAAGTTTGAGGAGAGAGATTTTTTTAAAAATGGGGGTGAAGGCAGAGACTCTGAGGGTTATGGGAAGGAAGAAACAAAGACACTTTATTCTCCAGTGTTGGAAACTGGTCAAGAATATTTATTGAAAGTGCACAGGAGAAAACCAGGGCTGAGTTATCACTCTTCTCACCATCTCAGAGGACTCTCAGCAACTCAGTCATTACCCACTGAGCATTTCATTTGAAGTTACACTAGTTAGTGCTTGAGGGACAGCACATCCTCCTCTCCTGTAGATAAGTACAGGCCAAGAGTCTTGATTTTTAGCCCCAAACAGAAGATGAGGCTACTGGACCACTTGGGAGGTAATGGTGCTGAGCCTACACCATTGGACCAAAGGAGAAATAAATGGAACCATTTTGTCAGTCTAACTTATATAATTTACACCTACTATATTTGGGAACTTATCTGGGACTTTAAACTCAGAATCTCACTTTTCGATTATTTTTGCAAATATAGTGACACTAGATGAAGCCAAGTATATCTCTTTCAAGAATTACAAAAAGGCCTGAGAATTTACCCTACATGCAAGCTAATAAGTTAGCCACAGTTTGATAGATGCTGGCAGAAGACATGAGTTTCCTGGGTCAGGACAAAGAACTTTGTTACTCATGGCACAGCAGACACCATGAGCTTCATGTTTACATCAGTTCCTTTGCCACAAGTCCCACAGGGCAAGGAAGAAGGAGCCAAGAGGATGTTGTATTTGCCATGAGTTTGCATCATAGCCAAAGTACCCCAGCCTTAGGAAACCCCAATCTTTTATAAGGTGGTGCAAGCAAACCCGCCTGCATTTTTCCATAAGTAGGACATTAATGTATTGGATGGTAAACAAATCTGTCCTTGGCTCCAGAGAGAGATGATATCTCTACCCAACGTGGCTGTTTGCTATACATTCTTTTCTGTAGCTGTTTTAAATCCCACACAAAATATTTTTAATTTATTAAAAATTAATTTTTATAATTAATTATAAAATCATTTGTTTAGGGTGTGTGATTCAGCATTCTTATATAATACCCAGTGTTCATTATAATACTTACCCTCCCCAATGTCTATCACCCAGTTACCCCATCCCCCCACCTCCTCCCCTCCAGCAACCTTCAGTTTGTTTCCTAAGATTAAGAGTCTCTTATGATTTGTCTTCCTCTCTGGTTTTGTCTTGCTTTATTTTTACCTTTCTTCCCTTACAATACTCTGCCTTATTTCTTAAATTCCACTTATCAGTGAGATAATGTAATAATTGCTTTTCTCTGACTGACTTATTTCGCTTAGCATGATACCTAGTTCCATGGCATGGAACTCTAGTTCCATCCACATCATTACAAATGGCAAGGTTTCCTTTTTTATGGCTGTATAATATTCCATTATATATACAAATACCACCTCTTCTTTATCCATTCATCTGTTGATGGACACCTAGGCTCTTTCCATAGTTTGGCTATTGTGGACATTGCTGCTATAAACATTCGGGTGCTGGTGACCCTTCGGGTCACTACATTTGTATCTTTGGGGTAAATACCCAGTAGTGCAATTGTAGGGTCATAGGGTAGCTCTCTTATCAACTTTTTGAGGGATCTCCATACTGTTTTCCAGAAAGGCTGCACCAGCTTGCATTCCCACCAATAGTGTAGGAGGGTTCTCCTTTCTCTGCATCCTTGCTAACATCTGTAATTTCCTGACTTGTTCATTTTAGCCAGTCTGACTAGTGTGAAGTGGTTTCTCATTGAAGTTTTGATTTGTATTTCCCTGATGCTGAGTGAGGTTGAGCACTTTTTCATGTGTCTATTGGCCATTTGGATGTCTTTGCAGAAATGTCTGTTCATGTTTTCTACCCATTTCTTGATTGGATTATTTGTTCTTTGGGTGTGAGTTTGATAAGTTCCTTACAGATTTTTGATACAAGCCCTTTATCTGATATGTCATTTGCAAATATCTTCTCCCATTCTGTCGGTTGTCTTTTGGTTTTATTGACTGTTTCCTTGGCTGTGCAGAAGCTTTTTATCTTGATGCAATCCCAATAGTTCATTTTTGCCCTTGCTTCCCTTGCCTTTGGGGATGTGTCTAGTAAGAAGTTGCTGCGGCCGAGGTCACAGAGGCAGCTGCCTGTGTTTTCTGCTAGGATTTTGATGGATTCTTGTCTCACATTTAGGTCTTTCATGCATTTTGAGTCTACTTTTGTGTATGGTGTAAGGAAATGGTCCAGTTTCATTCTTCTACATGTGGCTGTACAATTTTCCCAACACCATTTGTTGAAGAGAATGTCTTTTTTTCCCTTGGATATTCTTTCCTGCTATGTTGAAGACTAGTTGACTGTAGAGTTCTGGGTCCATTTCCGGGTTCTCTCTTCTGTTCCATTGATCTATATGGCTGTTTTTGTGTCAGTACCATACTGTCTTGATGATTACAGCTTTGTAATTGAGCTTGAAGCCCAGAATTGTGATGCCAACAACTTTGGTTTACTTTTTCAACATTCCTTTGGCTATTCAGGGTCTTTTCTGGTTTCATACAAATTTTAGAATTATTTGTTCCAGTTCTGTGAAAAAAGTTGATGGTATTTTGATAGGTATTGCTTTGAATGTGTAGATTGCTCTAGGTAACATAAACATTTTCACAATATTTGTTCTTCCAATCAATGGGCATGGAACATCTTTCCATTCCTTTGTCTTCCTCATTTTTTAAAAATGAGTATTCTATAGTTTTCTGAGTACAGATCCTTTGCCTCTTTTGGTGGGTTTATTCCTAGGTATCCTAAGGTTTGGGGTGCAATTGCAAATGGAATCAACACCTTAATTTCTCTTTCTTCTGTCTCATTGTTGCATAGAAATGCAATTGATTTCTGTGCAATGATTTTTATATCCTCTCACGTTACTGAATTCCCTGTATGAGTTCTAGCAGTTTTGGGGTCGAGTCTTTTGGGTTTTCTACATAAAGTATCATGTCATCTGCAAAAAGTGAGAGTTTGACTTCTTTGCTGATTCAGTGCCTTTTATTTCTTTTTGTTGTCTGATTGCTGAGGCTGGGACTTCTAGTACTATGTTGAACAGCATGGTGATAGTGGACATCCCTGCTGTGTTCTTGACCTTAGGAGTAAAGCTCTCAGTTTTTTCCCCATTGAGTATAATATTCGTTGTGGGCTTTTCATAGCTGGCTTTTATGACAATGAGGTATGTTCCATCTATCCCTACACTGTGAAAAGTTTTAATCAAGAAAGGATGCTGTGCTTTGTCAGATGCTTTTTCTGCATCTATTGAGAAGATCACATAGTTCTTGTCCTTTCTTTCATTTATGTAGTGCATCACATTGATTGATTCGTGGTTGTTGAACCAATCTTGCAGCCCAGGAATAAATCCCACTTGGTCATGGTGAATAATCCTTTTAATGTACTGTTAGATCCTATTGGCTAGTATTTTGATAAGAATATTTGCATCCATGTTCATCAGGGATATTGGTCTGTAATTCTCCTTTTTGGTGGAGTCTTTGTCTGTTTTTGGGATCAAGGTAATGAATACTATACATTCTTGAGAAGATAGTTTGAGTGCTAGATTGCTAGAAGAATGATCCTCAAGGGCCAACAAGAATAGCTATGATTTTTACTGGAAGAAGGTGGTATAGCTCATTACTAAATAGCTATTGTAACCAACTTAGAACCTGTGGGCCATTCATGTACCAAACAATATCTTTTATGTAATTTTATGTGAACTGGAAGAAATTATTTCCTACAAAAGTGAAAATATTCCCTCTGACTATATGGGACTAAAGAATCGTTCAATTTATATCTACTGCACAGACTTTGACATGTAGCTAGTAGATATCAAAGAGTTGGGTGAGTTTACCCACAGGGTCTAAGTAAAGGTGGAAGAAAGGAAGGCCGTGATGGAGAACCAAATGCATAAATTTCAGACACTTAGACATATTTTGGCCCATCATCCTAACATTGTTGCTATTATTACACTTGTGCATTTAATAAAGATTTCTTTTTTAAAAAAAAAGATTTTATTTATTTGACAGAGAGAAACACAGCGAGAGAGCGAACACAAGCAGAGGGAATGGTAGTGGGAGATACAGGCTTCCTGCGGAGCAGGGAGCTTGATGTGGGGCTCGATCCCAAGACTCTGGGATCATGACCTGAGCCAAAGGCAGACGCTTAATGACTGAGCCACCCAGGCGCCCCTTAATAAAGATTTCTTAGTAATAAGATCTAACTGATCTTGTAGCTGGTTCTACCTCCTCAGTGTTAAAGTTTTATACACCAGTAAATTACTTCTTTGTCGTTTTTTTTAAGAACATTTTTATTGAAAAATAAGGTATATTTAGAAAGGAAAATTATAAAAGGGTGCCTGGCTTGCTCAGTCCCTAGAGCATGTGACTCTTGATCTCAGGATTGTGAGTTCAAGACCTATGTTGGGTGTAGAGATTACTTAAATTTTTTTTAAAAAACCTTAAAAAATAAAGGCAAGAAATAACAAGTACTGGTGAGGATGTGGAGAAAAGAGAATTCTCACACACAGTTGGTGGGAATGTAAGTTGGTGCAGCTATTCTGGAAAACAGTATGGAGGTTTCTAAAAAAAATTAAAAATAGGAATATTATATGACTAATTTAATTCCACTGCTGAGTATTACCCCAAAGAAAGCAAAAATACTAATTCAGAAAAGAAAATTATGTATGTTCACAGCATGATAAATTAGCATAAAAGAACACATCATGAAATCAGAACCCAGGTCAAAAGTTAGGACATGCAAATATCCCAGATGCCCCTTTAACCTCCTTGTGATTGGTGCTCCTATACTTATTTCCAAAAGTGACTACTAGCCTGACTTTTGATATTAGATTAGATTCATCTGTATTTGAACTTCATGTAATGGCAGCATATAATATATATTTCTTTTATCTGGCTTCTTTCTCTCAACATCATGTTTGCAAGGTCTAAAGCATTATAATGTATATAGTCATAGTTCATCCTAAGTACTGGATAGTATTCCACTGCATGAATATATCACAATTTACTTACTCATTATTATGTTGATGAAATTTTTGTTTTCAGTTATTGGCCATTAGGATAATATTGCTGTAAACATTCTTGGACATTCTTGAACATTCTTGTTTGACATATATATGCATTTCTCCTGAGTTTAATCTAGAAGTGGAATGACAGAGATTTAGGATATACATAAGTTCAACTTTAATAGATAATGGAAACAGTTTTCTAAAGTGATTGTATCTGTTTATACTCCTACCAGCATTGTAGGAGAGCTCCACATTCTTAGAGGCATTTAATATTGTCAACCTATTTAATTTTAGCCATTCTGATGGGTATGGGGCTGAATCTCATCATGGTTTTAATTTAGATTTCTGTGGTGGCTGATGAGTATGAGTACTTTTTCATCTGTTTATTGATCAATTGTATATCCTCTCAGTGAAGTTGGTGTTAAAATCTCTTGCCCAATTTTCTATTGGTTTTGTGTCATTTTCTTGATTTTTTAGAGTGTTTTTGCTTGTTTTCAGTAAAAACACTTGTCAGTTACATGTTTGTAAACCAGACACGGTGGTTTGCATTTCACTCTTTCTTTTTTAAAAAGAGAGAGAAAAAGCACAATTGGGGGGAAGGGCAGAGGGAAAGAGAGAGAGGAAGAGAATCTCAAGCAGACTCCCCGATGACCATGGAGCTGGACATGAGGCTCCATCTCAGAACCCATGAGATCACAACCTGAACCAAAACCAAGCGTCCACCATCTAACTGAGCCACCCAGGTGCCTGCATTTCACTCTCTTAATATGCCTCAGTTTGGGGGCACCTGGGTGGCTCAGTGGGTTAAAGCCCTTGCCTTCGGCTCAGGTCATGATCTCAGGGTCCTGGGATGGAGCCCCGCATCAGGCTCTCTGCTCATCAGGGGGCCTGCTTCCCCCTTTCTCTCTGCCTGCCTCTCTGCTTACTTGTGATCTCTCTCTCTCTCTCTCTCTCTCTCTCTCTGTCAAATAAATAAATAAAATCTTTTAAAAAAATATGCCTTAGTTTTAATGTATTCTTTCCACAATCTTGTGTTTCTTATCGGTTAATACTTCTGATGTTTAAGAAAATTTCCCCCATACCTAAAGACACACATATCCTTCTATTATCTCCTTAGACATTTTATGGATTTATTCTTCACAATTAGATCTATAGTCTTTCTGGATTTCATTTTTGTATAGTGTGTATACAGAGAAAAAAAAACTCACTGTGATTTCTTTTACTCTCATACTTGCAATACTTCCCTTTTAAAAAAGGTTTTATTTATTTATTTGTTTGTTTGTTTATTCAAGAGAGTGTGAGCATGAGCAGGGTCAGGGGGAGAAGAAGAGGGAGAAGCAGACTCCCTGCTGAACATGGAGACTGAGCCACCGAGGTGATCCTCACTTGCAGTACTTCTGAGACCAGATGTATGGGTTTTTCACATCAAGCAATTCTCCAATACTAGCTGGGTGTCCCACATTTCAATTCAACTCTGACACTAACTGGAGTTAGTGCAGACCCCACAAGTTAAGGGCTCAATCCCACAAGACTACTCTCCACCTCAGATGCCAATTGCAAGTAGTAGGTACATAGGTTACTTTCCAGCTTCTATCTGAGTTGCTTAAAAATTAGAGGATCTCATGACTTCCTCCTCAGGTTTGATCATTTTTCAGAATGGCTCACAAAACTCAGGGAAATGCTTATTTATGTATACCAGTTTATTATACAGATAAACACCCACATGAATAGATACATAGGCAAGGTCTGGGAAGCTCTTGGGCACAAGAACTTCTGCCCCTGTAGAACTGGGACAATTGGCACACAGATGTGTGCACCTATGAAGAGCTCAGAAGCACCCTGAGCCCCATAACTTTGAGATTTTACAGAAGCTTAATCACATAAACATGATCCATTATTTACTCCAGTTCTAAACCCTCCCTTCTTCCTGGAGGATGAAGGCTGGGATTGAAAGTTCCAAACTTCTAATCATGGTGTGGTGTTTCTGGTGACCAGCCCCCGTCTGAGAGCTCACCAAGAATCACCTCATTAGAACAAAGGATGTAATCAACTCAGGAAAATCCAGTGGATTTAGGAGCCCTGTGTTTGGAACCAGTGTTAAAGACCAAATATGAGAACAAAGATTCTCCTAATCTTCTTATCACTTAGAAAATGACAAGGGTTTTAGGAGCTCTGTGCCAGGAACCAGAGGCAGAAACACACACACACACACACACACACACACACACACACACACACACACTATTATTTCACAGTGTGAATTAAAAACTGAGAATATTTTTTCTTATATATATGCAGTTAATTCAGCAGTATTTATTAATTGTCCTTTCCCAACTGCTCTTCAGTAATATCTTTGTCATAAATCAGGAGAGTATATATATCAGGTTTGCTTCTGTACTCTATATTCTGTTCATGTGGTTTATCTTTGCACCAATAGTACAATCTTAATTACTCTAGCTTATTTATAAATCTTCATATCTAGAGTATAAGTCCTTCAACTTTTTAAATCCTGCTTCTAGTTTGTCTTGGGACTAAAATTCTTGATGAATTTTAAAACTAGCCATTCAGTTTACACATATGCATACACAAACCTGTTGATTTTTTTTAATAGCAATTTTATCAATTTAATCAATTCACACACACAAAAAAGGCATCTTAATATCCAACCTTCTAATCCAAGAAGATATATCCTTTGCTTCTTTAGGTCTTCTTTAATTTCTTCCAATGGTATTTCAAATTTCCCAGTGTAGAAGACTTGTTATGTATTTTATGTTAGATTTATTCTTAGGTAATTGATGTTATTGTGAGTAGCATCACTTTTTATTTTTTAATTGTTGATGGTATATGGGAGTAAAATTGTACTTGTATATTTAATTCTATCTAGTAATTTTGCTAAATTCACTCCTTAGTTCTAATAGTTTGTATAGGTTTTAGATTTTCTACATTCATAATCATGTTATCTACAAATAATGACAATTTTACTTCTTCTCTTCCAATCCCCAAATATTTTGCACCTTTATTGTGCCTTATTTTCCTACCTAGGGATCTAGAGTGGTGGTCATCCAATTTAAAATGAAAAACTAGGGGCGCCTGGGTGGCTCAGTCGTTAAGCGTCTGTCTTCGGCCCAGGTCAGATCCCAGAGTCTTGGGATCGAGCCCCGCATCGGGCTCCCTGCTCCGCAGGAAGCCTGCTTCTCCTGCTACCATTCCCTCTGCTTGTGTCCCCTCTCACGCTGTGTTTCTCGCTGTCAAATAAATAAAAAAATCTTTAAAAAAAAAAAAATAAAAATAAAAAAATAAAATGAAAAACTTTCAGTATTTCACTAATAAATATGTTCATTGTTATAGGTTCCATTTTATTCCTAGTTTGCTAAGGAATATTGAATTTTATCACATGATATTTTTCTGCATTTATTGAGATGATCATGTGATTTTTATATTGTCATAATTTAGATTTGCTTGTTTTTTGAATTTTATATACATGGAACCATTCAACATTCTTTGTGTCTGACTTCTTATTATCAATATTATGTTATTGCATGTAGCTGTGGTTGTTCATTTTCCTTGTTGAAGATAATTCCATTATATGATTAGTTATTCATCAGTTATTCATTCATTTCATATTTATTGGGTTTTTGGTGCTTTTTCCAATTTGGATAAAGTAAAAAGCAACATCTTAGAAAGCTATCCACCTATCTCACTTCTTAGAACATATCCTTGTCTACAAGACACCCAAGTTGCACTCCAACATTGCTGCTAATTACTGTAATTACCAAAGTGATATCCACTGTGCCTCTAATGGCTGAGTGCCACCACCTGACACTGCCATTCCACAATCCCTTCATTGCCATAGATAATATGAACCTCTGTCTATTACAGTATGGACTTACCATCAATTCCAAGGAACAATCACCACACAAATACCTAAAGATGTTGTTGCCTTCCCTTTGCAGAATATTCCTTAGTGCCACAGTGAGCTGAACATCCTCAGGGCAACTCTGGGAAGCCTAGGGAGATCTATGTCTTCTGGTCTTATGTGATAAATACTTTTTATCATTCCCACCTTCCGGAGTCTTTTGATTCCTTCCTCAATACTGTGCTGAAGCTGTGTAGAAGTTCCATCTTCCTTGCCATCTCCAAGTTTCAGGAACCATCCCAGGAGTGTGGAAGGATTGGCTCTGGTTGTCCTTGGAAGGTTGTTAAACACATGACTTGTCATGGATGAATGCTGCCATTCAAGTGAATTTGCCCCACTGAGTCTTAAATTCCCATTCGACTCTCTCAAGATCCACTTCAACATGTGCTCTCCCCATTCTAGCCAGTTTATGTAACTCAGGGATGATTATTTTTGTTTACAAGTTATTTCCTCCTAAAACAGAGATTGGATTTTCTTGCTTAGACTGTGCTGACATTTGATTGTAATTATCAGCAGCAATGAGGGGTGGTGAAGGATGGATCTAAAATCGGACAGATGTCATCTGCTGAGGCACCTCTCAGGTGAGGTCTTTGCAGGATATGTCTGCAAGCAAAGGGAATCTGTTGAAAGAGGGAGAATGCTGCTTCTGTTGGTCCAGAGGGTTCAAGGAAATCTAGAGATCAAAGTTCTGAACTCATCCACATACATATCTCCATCCCAGATCTCACGTGCTATTATTTTCCAATCAGGGCCCTCACTATAGAAGATCTGGTAAGGCTGTGTGTTCTTTTATTCTCCTTTGCAGTTCTGCAAATGTAGTTTTTAGATCCTGGGTCCTTATTCCTGTAGGATCACTGCCTTAAGTGACCCTCTGAACTTCACAGAGTGCTTAGAATTGATAAGTGTTACAAGCAGGTCACTTTATTGTTTTCAAGGCTTTCAAAGCAGTTAGTAGAAGCCAAATTTTAATTACCTTTTTCCCCCACACCATTCAAAGGCCACAGCAAGCATATAACCCACTGCTCTCCTTTTCAGTGATACCCTAACCCTATCTTCTCTGCTTTCATGACAGCACTAGGTGTGATGCTACTCATGCCAGGGCAATGACCACACCCCATTCACTACCAGAAATGGTGTCCTTATTTCCTTCTGACCTGTAAGTGATTCAGGTGTAAAATCCCATTCTGAGGATGTGTTTTCCAAGGTTCTTTTTGATACTAACTGTATTAGTTTGGGTTCCAAACTAATGGAAAGCAGAACCAGAGACTAAAAGTTTCATGCTAGTGCTTTATTTGGGAAGTGATCCCAGGAAGCGGGGATGAGGAATAGAAGGAGTGAAACAAGGAAAGGGCAAGCCAGTGCAAGGACACTGTGTCAAGTTGGCACCAGATATGGACTTTTGGTGCTCGGGCCCATCAGACCTCCAGAGGAGCTTTATCACATGCATTTCTGAGGGGAGAAAGCAGGGTCAGTATTCATCTCCATCTCCTCTATCACTCGTTCAAAAGAGATTCCCACAGGTGTTAACTCCCTGCAGTTCTGAGCTGTGCCTGGTGAGTAGAGTGGGTTGGCTTGGGCACCCCATGCCATAGCAGTGGAGAAGCCCGGGTGGCAACCGAGAAGAATCTGGTGTCCCCAGGTGAAGTACTGTCAGCTTCCATCTGCATGAACCTGGGGGTAGACCATGTGGCACTGACTGCTCTGTCTGTGGCTCGTGTAAGAACTTTAGTGAGTAAAAGAAGTGTTCAACACATTGTATTTGGACAATGCTTGTAGAAATAAGGTCAGGCCTAGGATGATTTATTTATACTTGTTTTTGCAAGATGGCTGGGGGCACTAGCACTTGATGATCTTAATTCAATGTCAATAATTAAGGAGATTGTCAGCTGAGTTTCAGTCCCTGGTAAATATTATGGACTTTAGTTTACTACTTGGGAGCAGCATTTCAGGGATGCAGTTAAAAGAGATGGAGATTCACCAGATTCACCCTTCCCCTTGATAGATGTGAAATGTCCATCTCACGAACTTCCTAAATGACAGTTCAACCTCTCAGCTGCTCCCTCTGAGACCAACAGAGGACTCCTGAGATAAAAATCCCAACCTTACCTAGCTGACTTCACTTCCCACCTGCCTCCCAGCTCAGTGGTGCACTGATTATTAGCTCTCCATGGATAAGGTGGTCCAAATTATTCACCTATCCACTTCACCTAAGCAAAATCATCTTTTAAACAAAGGTCACCAGCTAATAAACCACAACATAAAATAAATTATAAATGGCTAGTAACTAGCCTTTGAAAGAGATCAGCCTCCTAATTATAAAATAATTCGATTAAAAATGAGATGATTTCAAATGTTATATCAGAAAAATTAAAGAAATGAGGACAATAGATAGAGGTTATTGAGCAAGCCCACTCAGATGTTGCTAGTGAAAGTCAAGTCTGCAAAGAATTTTGGTGATATTAGGAGTAGTTTTATTTTTCAATATATATTGACACAGTAATTCTACTTGAAGGGGTCTATTTACCTTAAGGAAAAAATATGAAATGTGGACAAATACTCAACCTAGGGCTATTTTTAATGAACACATTAAAAATTTCTTATAATATGACCATAGACAATTAAATCATAATATATCAATGAAACAGATATTATATAACTTTTTAAATTACATTTATCAACCATCTCTCTGCTGGGAAAGATGTTTTTAAATAATACTAACTCTCAAAAGCAAAATTTAAACTATATACAGTATGGACTCGATTACTCTAAAAAAAAAAACATAGGGAAAACTTTTGCAATGTTTTCCTGGGTGTGGAGTTATAGATATTTTTTCTCCGTATTTTTATTGTTTCAGCTGCTACCCAAATTTTCTACTGAGTATGCAATTCTTTTATAATCAGAAATAATCAGGAAAGTAAAAGGATGCAGCTTTTATATTAGAATTAGTAATAGTAAATTATTTATCTAGAATAGTTTAATTTTCAGATAATTGTATTTATGATATGATATATACTCCAGAGTGCCTTTCAGGAATACATAATTAAATGAACCTAACATTAAAATTTCAAGAAACGGAAATCAGCTTTTCTCTTACTATTCATAAGGCATTTCAACTGTTACACTTTTTGAGAATCACAATTACAAACATCAATGATCATTCTATCGAAAATGTTTTAATCCCTTAATTAGCTTTCTCCTGTTTCCCCAAGGGAGTGCCTGCTTGTTCCTTAATGTCCGGAGCAGTTTACACCTGATTTTTTCATCAGTTTTCTCCACACCCCACTTAAGGCAAACATTATTTATATATACTTTACAAATGTGTCACCGATTCACAGAAAAACCTGTACCTTTGCCACATTTTCGCAGTCAACCTTAGGGCTGAGCCTTGAACCCCAGCCTGCCCCTCCTGCTCCCCAGCTGGCTCTCTAGCGCGCAGCACAGGGCCCTGCAAATACTGGAGACCGGTAATTATTTGTTGGTTTAATATAATTTGTTTAGTCACTGAAGGACGACTGATTTGCATTTTCTCCTTTTTTTATATTGATCCGTAACACAGTCTGTCTTCCACCCAATGGGTATTTGGGCACGAACTTGTTAGTGTCACTTTCCTGTGCTTTCAGGCGGGATTTCACCCCGCGGGGTTCTCTGGCAGCCACCTCCCATCACTATGGTGTCCTCGCTTCAGTTTTGACACGACATCATTAGCAGCTGCACCGCAGTCCTTGTTCAAGCTCAATGAGAGAGCACAAACGGACTTGGCACTGAGCGCAGCCAGGAGGGACCCACAGTGGAGCCGCGTAACGGACCTGCTCTCTTCCGAACTGCGCACAGGGCCCCTCTGTCCTTCACCAGGCGGGAGCCCACTTCCAAACACTGTGAGCCTGGCTGCATGCCAAGCGATGAATGCCTTGAACTCGGCCCTGGACTTGATTTCTTATTTCACTGTGGAAGAGAAACAAAACAAAACAAAACACCCATCAGCACACACTGGGGTAGCGGTGCCTCCTGATATCTTGGAAACGTTTCAGCAGGATTTACAATCTTTCCTTTCCATGGCCAGGCAGGGAGCCCCTACTGCGATTAAAACCAGGGGGAGCTTCTCATAAACCCATCTGATCAATATAGCATGGAATGCAGCACTGCAATATTATGGTTTTTAAAATCACACAGGAACATATAAATATGTACTTACAATGTACAGTTAAATTCTGAAACTAAGATACGAAATCTTATACACACTCTGAATACCACCAAATGAAACTATGTACATGCAAATAAAGGTTAAAAATGTACACGGACAGGATTCATAGGGTGATAGAAAGTGGCAGACAGATTGTATGGTATTGCACTTAACGCTGAATACAATATTTAAAAAACATGTATTGTTTTTTATTAAATATTAAATAAAATATTTTTATTTTATTTAATAAAAAATTAAATAAATATGTTTTATTTAATATATTAAATAAAATATAATAAATAAAAATAAATATATTTAATATATATTATATATATAAATAAAATACATATTTAAATATATTTAAAATATATATATAAAAAAATAAAAATTAAATAAAAATATTTTATGAAATTGCAATAGGCTGTCTTTAAAAAGAAAAGAATATTTCTTTCAAGGCAATGAATAGAGAAGATGTAGAAATTTTCACTCTGTTGCATTATGAAGCATAAAATCATATTTCAAAACAAATGCCTTTACATTTTTTTTTGGTACTGGAAAGGCATACTTTTTTTCTTTTAAGAGTGAATGTTCCCCACCAGACACCCTTATCCCATGCAGCCTCCCCTATAATTAATATACTGGGGCCCAAACCAGCACATACCAGTACCATAATAATGGTCAGTACCATTGTTTCCTCTCTCTTTTTATAGGGACCCCTTCTTTACATTTATTTTTATCTTACGGAAGATTTTTTAAAATCTTATAAATCTTTCAGCTAAAATTTACATATAATCACGTGGAAAGAAAAGCGAAAGAACATTTAACATCTACTGACCATCATTCAGTGTCTCACTTAATCCTCACAGCAATCCTGATGAGGTAGATACCATTATCTTCATTTTCAGGTTAAAGACACCGAGACCAGAGAGGTTAAATAACTTGCCCGAAGTCACACAGCCTCTGTGGGTTGAGTCCATCTCCTTCATAGGACTCTGGCTCCCTTTTCTTCATCCTCTTTCATCCTTCTCCACGCCTTGCCCGCAAGAGTATTGTTTTTTCCGTATAAATGTGCTTCTACAATACTTACCATTTTTATGGTTTGACAGATTTTCTTTTTCTTTTCTTTCCTTTTTTTACTCAAGAGATAAATCTGGGCCTGGAAGAACCCTGACTCTTCAAGCAATCCCCCCTCCCAGACCCTACTGTATTCTGATGAGCCTGAGTGTGTGTGCCTTGTCCTGGCCACTGCGTTGATTCTGAGGGGCACACATGGCCTCAATTGGCCCAGGCATACCGAAAGGGAAAACTCAAGATTCTGCTGTCAGAGGAGAGGTTTATGCCTTCCTCACACTGGACAGTCTATCTTACAGTCGAGAGAGGAACTAGCTGGGGGCACCTGGGTGGCTCAGTCGTTAAGCGTCTGCCTTCGGCTCAGGTCATGATCCCAGAGTCCTGGGATCGAGCCCCACATGGGGCTCCCTGCTCGGCAGGAAGCCTGCTTCTCCCGCTACCATTCCCTCTGCTTGTGTTCCCTCACTGTGTCTCTCTGTCAAATAAATAAAAATCTTAAAAAAAAAAAAAAAAAGAGAGAGAGGAACTAGCCTTCAGATGAAGTAAATTCTATGAACAACAAAACACCAGAAGGAACTTGGGTCTTTAATGATATCACTGAGCCACTGAGTCAATGTTTCATGCCTGGTTTCTGAACCCCTGTTATGTGACATAACAAATGTCCTTTTCATGCAATTGAGGTTGAATTGGGCATTCTTTTACTTTCAGCTGATGGCTGAGAAGTTCTATAGGATGCATTATTATAAGTAGAATTATTTGTTCAAAGGGCAGTGCTCTCCTAAATATTTAACCGTTTCACAGGAATAGAGGTGAGCAGGTGGGAAATCCTGAGGGAAAATCCCTGACTTACAGCGTTCGTTAATTTTTGTAGTGTAAATACACTCACCGCAGCTGTTTTCAACCTACCAACACAGGGTCATGAAAGACGGAAAGGAAGGGTTTGATTTAGTTTGATTAATTTCGATTAACGTTTTAGTTGAGCTAATTTCATCATTTCACTTTCCCTTGCTTTATTTTTGTTCTTCCTTTCTAGCAACTCATTTTCTAAACTATTGTCTTCTAAAAAATACATCTATGACGGTAAATTTGCCTGAGTGCAGTTTAAGATGTATTTTGTAGGTTTTGTCTATGAAGCTTCCGTGTTTGTTTATTCTTAGTTTTCAACTTCTGTTTGATTTCCTCCTTAAACTGACTCAATACACCATATTTTAATCTCCAAGTGGGTAGATATTCCTTCCTGTTCATATTATATATATAGTTCACTTCAGATAATATGGTCTCTATTATTTACATATCTTTTTTATATATATAGAAATTATAGCCTAATAGAGGATCAATATTATGAAGTGATCCATCAGCATTTTTAATTTTTGATATAAAGTTTGTTATAAATCTATAACAATTAAATTTGTTAATAATGTTGCTCAAATCCTTTTATTTATTTATTTGTTTGTTTGTTTGTTTGTTTTTAAAGACTTTATTTATTTATTTGACAGAGAGAGAGAGAGCGAGAGAAAGAGAGATCACAAGTAGGCAGAGCCAGGCGGAAAGAAAGGGGGAAGCAGGCTCCCTGTTGAGCAGGGAGCCGGACACAGGACTCGATCCCAGGACCCTGGGATCATGACCTGAGCCAAAAACAGACGTTTAACTGACTGAGCCACTCGGGGGCCCCTCACTTCTTTATATTTTATACTTTTCCTCTTGAACCATCTTATTAATAGTGGCACTTGTTTTATTTCTGTCACACTTTGCTTTATATATTACTCATCCTCTACAGTTCTTTTTATTTTTTATTTATTTTTTCTTCTTTTTTTTCTTTTTATTTTTTTAAGATGTACTTTCTATAAACAGTGTTTGTCTGACATTACTTTCTTAATTTTTTTTAAAGTCAATCCGAGAGTCTCTGCATTTTAAGTAGGAAATTTAATCCATCAACATATGTTGCATTCATTTACATATTTGGGTTTTCTTTTATTTATTTATTTGCCAGAAGCAGAAGGAGAGGAAGAAGCAGGCTCCCCACTGAGCAGGGAGCCAATGCAGGGCTTAATCCCAGGACCCTGGGATCATGACCTGAGCTGAAGACAGACACTTAACCGACTGAGCCACCCCTCATTTATGTCTTTAAAATTTTCCTTGTCAATTTCTATCCTATTGTTTCTCTTCTCTTCTAACCTCTCTCTTATTTCTCTGTTTTTAGTCATTCCTTGGAGGTGATTCTATCTCAGCTTTCAACCTTTCTATTTATTTACTTACTTACTTACTTACTTATTTATTTTAAAGATTTTATTTATTTATTTGATAGACAGAGAGAGACCACAAGTAGGCAGAGAGGCAGGCAGGGAGAGAGGGGAAATTAGGCTCCCCACTGAGCGGAGAACCCGATGCGGGCCTCGACCCCAGGACCCTGAGATCATGACCTGAGCAGAAGGCAGAAGCTTAACCCACTGAGCCACCCAGGCGCCCATCAACCTTTTTAAAAGTCCTTTTTAAAAGTTTCTTCTTGCATTCTCTTTTGCGCTCTGTGAGTTCACTTTTCAAATTTTATGAAATATTTCAGATACAGAAAAATATGTTTAAAATAGTATGAAGCAGAGCTATATACTTACCACCGAACTTGAGAAATGAGAAGCATTCAAGAAAGAATAAAAACTAACACCCCTTCCCCCTGCTCAATCTCAAGACTTTGTACTACAAGGAACAACTTTCTTAAATTTGGTGATTATCCCTATTTTTTTTTTAAGACCAAGAGTCTGCATGCATGTGCCAGCAAGCCAGTGGGGAGGGGCAGAGAGAGAGAAAGAGGAAGAGAGAGAAACCCAAGCAAGTCCATGCCTAGCTCATAGCCCGATGGGTGGCTGAGTCTCACAAGCCAGAGATCATGACCGTAGCTGACATCAAGAGTCAGACTCTCAACCAACTGAGCCACCCAGGCGCCCCACCCCCTATCTTTTTGAAATGTTTTGATCCATTGCTCCCGAGACACTACACTTTCTTATATCCTGTCTCAGTCAGTTCAGGCCGCTGACTCAGGAATGCCAAAAATACCACAGGCTGGATCGCTTACAAAACCGAAATTTATTTTCCCACAGTTTTGGAGGCTGCAAGTCCAAGATCAAGGTGCCAGCACAGTCAGGTACTCCTAAGAGCCCTCTTCCTAGCTTGCAGGTGGCACCTCCCTGCTGTGTCCTCCTCACATGGCCTTTCTTCAGTCTGCATGTGGGGAGAGAAAGTAAGTGAGAGAGAGAGAGCACGAGAAAGATCTTCCTCCTCTTAAAATACCAACAATCCTATCAGATTAGGTTCTCATCTTTACAACTTCATTTAACCTTGATCACCTACTTAAAGCCCTGTCTCCAAATACAATCATGTCAGGGTTTGGACATCAGTATATAAATTTGAGGGGCCCACAGTTCAGCCCATAGTGCCTCCAAAGTCACTCTTTTCTTTGTCCCTCTTTGGGCCACCAAACTTTCAATATTGAGCTCAACCCTGTTTGTTCTTTACCTGCATTCATTCCCTTGGTGATTCCATCCCAACTCTTGCTTCTGGTATCACTGATGACCTCACTGCCAACTTCTGGTCTTCGTCCCCAAGCCTGATCTAACCACTCTCTTCTCTCTTATAGGTAACAGCAACTCTAGTTCTCAAGTTGCTCCAGCAAAACCCTCCCAAGTTACCCTTAACTCCTTTCTTTTTTGAACACCGTATATCCAAACTTCCGAATCTATATTCAAAATATCTTTGTTTGATGAGCTCAATAGTTCCTTATGTTTCTCTTTTCCAATTTTATCACTTATCATCTCTTCTTGGCACAGCAGCCCCCAGAGTGATCCTGTTAAAATACAAACCCTTTGGGAATGTTTTATGTTATGACAGACAAAGAAAAGCTGTGAACATATTCTAGATTAAATGAGACTAAAGATACATAACAATTAAATGCAATAGTTTACCCTAGAGTGAATCCTGTACTAACAGGAAATGAATGCTGTAGAGAACATTATTGGGTCAATTGAGAAATTGTAATATGTATAGAAGATGAAGATGTTGTATCAATGTTAAATTTACTGTAATGAGTAAATGTACTCCTCTATTCATAGGAAATAGACACTAAAGATTTAGGGGTAAAGGACCCTGATGTATATATAACATATTCTCAATATTCAGGAAAAACTCTATATATGAATGTCATTTACTTGACATCAACACTTGCTATCGTCAGATTTATTTTTTTACATATCTGGTAGTAGTTAAATTGAATCATATTTTTATTTAATTTGAATTTTCTTCATTACTAGAGTAGTTGAGCACTCCAGCCCATGTTTATCTTCTCTTGTTATTTCAAAGGCAGCATTTTATTTTTTTCTCACAAATATGTTTATTTTTTCAGTGTTATAAGATTAATTGTTCATGCACCGCACCCAGTGCTCCATGCAATACGTGCCCTCCTCAATACCCAGCACCAGGCTCACCCAACCCCTCACCCCCACCCCTCCTAAACCCTCAGTTTGTTGCTCAGAGTCCACAGTCTCTCATGGTTCATCTCCCCCTTTCTTTCCCCCCATCCCCCTTTCCCTTCCTTTTCACAATGCCCTCCATGTTTTTCCTTATACTCCACATGTAAGTGAGACCATAGGATAATTGGCTTTCTCCGCTTGACTTATTTCACTCTGCATAAACTCTTTCAGTCCCGTCCATGTTGATACAAAAGTTGGACATTCGTCCTTTCTAATGGAGGCCTAATGTTCCATTGTATATATGGACCCTATCTTCTTTATCCATTCATCTGTTGAAGGGCATTTTGGTTCTTTCCACAGTTTGGTGATTGTGGCCATTGCTGCTATGAACATTAGGGTACATGTGACCCTTCTTTGTAATGCATCTGCTTCTTTGGGGTAAATACCCAGTAGTGCGATGGCCGGGTCATCTAGCTCTATTTTTAATTTCTTGAGGAATCTCCACACTGTTTTCCAAAGTGGCTGTACCAGCTTGCAATCCCACCAACAGTGTAAGAGGGTTCCCTTTTCTCCACACCCTCTCCAACATTTGTTGTTTACTATCCTGTTGATTTTAACCATTCTAACTGGTGTAAGGTAGTATCTCAATGTGGTTTTGATTGGAATCTCCCTGATGGCTAAAGATGATGAACATTTTTTCATGTGTCTATTAGCCATTTGTAT
>CM053614.1:83130965-83168432 GCA_028646535.1 Procyon lotor | reverse complement strand
TTTTATTTTTTTTAAAGATTTTATTTATTTGACAGCGAGAAACACAGCGAGAGAGGGGACACAAGCAGAGGGAATGGCAGCGGGAGAAGCAGGCTTCCCGCGGAGCAGGGAGCCCGATGCGGGGCTCGATCCCAGGACGCTGGGATCTGACCTGGGCCGAAGGCAGACGCTTAACGACTGAGCCACCCAGGCGCCCCTGGGGAGTGTTTCTTAACAATATTAAGTCTTTTGATAACTGAACATGTGATGTTTTTCCATTTATTTACATATATTCTTTAATTTTTTTTCAGTAATGTGTGCAGTGTTCAGTTTATAAGTTTGGCGCTTATTTATGCCTAAATATTTTATTCCTTTTAATGTTACTATAAATAGAAGTGCTTTCTTAATTTTATTTTAATTGTTAATTGAAAGTATAAAGAGATACAATTGATTTTTGTGTATGGATTTTGTATCCTGTAACTTTGTTGAATTCATTTATTAGTTCTAATTGTTTTGAGCAGATTCCTTAGGATTTTCTACATATAAGTGTTTGTCATCTGTGAATAGAGATAAATTTTCTTCTTTCTTTACAGTCTGGATTCCTTTTCTTTCTTTTTCTTTCTAGTTGTAGTGATTAGAATTCCTCTAGGATAATAATGAGTAGGTAGCAAGAATGGGCATCTTTGTCTTGTTTCTGATATTAAGAAAAAAAATCCAACTCTTCATCATGAGATCTGATGTTAGCTCTGAGTTTTTGTAGATGTCCTTTATCAGGATGAGGATGTTCCCTCTATTCCTACTTTGTTAAGTGTTTTTATTTGTTGGTTCACAAACTGGTGCTGTACACAGAGGGCAGGGAGAGACCTAAGAAAGGCAGACCACTCCAGACCACTCCAGGGAAGCTTTTTTTTTTTTTTTTTAAAGATTTTATTTATTTGACAGAGAGAAACACAGCGAGAGAGGGAACACAAGCAGAGGGAATGGTAGCGGGAGAAGCAGGCTTCCTGCAGAGCGGAGAGCCCGATGCGGGGCTCGATCCCAGGACCCTGGGATCTGAACTGGGCTGAAGGCAGACGTTTAACGACTGAGCCACCCAGGCGCCCCCAGGGAAGCTTTTTTTTTTTTTTTTTTTTTTTAAGGATTTTACTTATTTACTTGACAGAGAGAGAGAGAGATCACAAGTAGGCAGAGAGAGAGGGGGAAGCAGGCTCCCCGCTGAGCAGAGAGTCCGATGCAGGGCTCGATCCCAGGACCCTGAGATCATGACCTGAGCCGAAGGCAGAGGCTTAACCCACTGAGCCACCTAGGCTTCCCTGGCCAGTGGAAGTTTTAATAATGGAAGAAACTTACTTATGAGGCTTGTATTAGGTGGCTGCAAGCCTAGTAGATCACACACGCCTGCCAGAATCTCAAAAATTTATATAAAGGCTTTTACTGGGTTTAGTCATATACCACCCAGATGGTCTGAACATCTGTAGTTCTCTCTCTCTCTCTCTGTGTCTTTATATGATTTTGGTATCAGGGTGATATTGGCCTCATAGGGTGAATTTGGAAGTTTTCCTTCCTCTTCTATTTTTTTGGAATAGTTTGAGAAGAATAGGTTTTAACTCTTCATTAATTGTTTGGTAAAATTTACTTGTGAAGCATCTGGTGCTGGACTTTTGTTTGTTGGAAGTGTTTTGATTCATGATTCATTTTCATGCTGGTAATTGGTGTATTCAAATTTTCTATTTTTTCCTGCTTTAGTTTTGGTAGGTTATATATTTCTAGGAATTTATCCATTTCTTCTAAGTTGCCAGTTTGTTGGCATATAGGTTTTCATAGTACTCTGTTATAACTGTTTCTATTTCTGTGGTGTTGGTTGTTATTTCTCCTCTTTCATTAGTGATTTTGTTATTTGGTTGCTGGTTATATCCTCTGCCTGATTAAATCTGTTCTAAATAATTTCTATAATGATATTCTCTATTTTGGGAGATATTATTTTCATGCTTTACTGTAGTTCTTCAGATTCTTTTTTTTAGTTTTTGAACATATTTAGACAGTTGATTTAATGTTTTTCTAGTAAGTCCAATATATGCAGATTTTTTTTTTTTTTTAAGATTTATTTGTTTTAGTGAGAGAGAGGAGAGGAAGGATGAGTGGAAGGGGCAGAGGGACAGAATCTCAAGTCAACTCTGCACTGAGCACACAGCCTGATGCAGGACTTCGTCTCATGATCCTGAGATCATGACCTGAGCTGTAACCCAGAGTTGGACACTTAATTGATTATACCACTCAGGCTCCCCCAATGTATGAAATTCTTTAGGGAAGATTTTATTAATTGCTTTTTTCTTAGTGTCTGGCCATACTTTTTCATTTCTTTGCATGTCTCATAAATTTCTATTGAAAACTGGACATTTTAAATAATATAATGTGAGAATAGGAATAAGCTTCTCTCTTTCCTAGGGCCTGTTATTGTTACTGTTCATTGCTATAGTTTATTACTTTTATGACCTGACTCTGTAAAGTCTGTATTCTGCTCAGTTAGCTTAGTGGTCAGCTAATGATTGGACAGAGCTTTCCTTAAATATCTCCCAGTCTTTTCTAAAAGTTCGTGTGTGTGTGTGTGTGTGTGTGTGTGTTGGACCACACACCTTCTACACTCAGCCAGATACCTTACAATTCTATTTACTTCCTGCTTGGTAGAGACTCAAAATTAGCCCAAGGTGAGAGCTTAGGGCATCCTTCAATCCTTTCTGGGTACAATCTTGGGCCTGTCCATGACTATCTAGCTTCTCTGGAATTTGTTGGAGCTTTTCAAAACTACTGTGGACATCTCTTTCCTCAGCTTTACTTTTTAGGTTTTTTGATTATCCTATTGTTTACCCCAACTGTTAGCTGTTCAGCATCCACAATGTTAAAGGATTGACTGATTGTTTTGATAAACATCCTTGGAGAAAAACCTCTTTGTGTTGGCCAGTCAGGTGGAATAAAGACAGCCTGGTGAGTAGGGTCTTCCAAGGAACTAGTGGGCAAATCAAATATTGGCAGTAATCTGGAAATAGGGCTCTGAAGAGATCCAGCTGCATTCTTCATCCTCCATTGACTGCCAGAGTATGTCCACCGTGATTTCAGGCTGTGAGTTTTCCAAGCTACTGGAGAATTGGGAAATAGGAATAGGGCACATTAAAACATCATATGTCCTACTGTTATTATTGAGACTGAACTGTTTGTTTTGAATGTTTCCTAGGTTTCTGAAAAATCTTGGTTAATTTCCAGCGTTCTGAAAATGTTACTCCTGGTCATTTTTTGCCAGTGTTCTCCTTGCTTTCATGAAGAAGATTTGTTGATTTTCTTTTTTTGCTATTCTCATTGACTACTATTGAAAGTCTAAAAGTCTAGTGACTTTCAGTAAGCCAAGTTAATTTTTGATTATAAAAATATACATTTAATTACAAATATTTACTACCACAGCTTATTGCATCATTAGACTATTATTCTTATGAATCCACATAGTTTTAGAGACTATTTTTGTGAAGTCTTGGTGCTTGAAGCATTATAGTAACAAAATAAATTTTGAACACAGCTAATGTGATTGAAATGCTTTGTCCAAATCAATGAGCTAGAAACTGCATATCATGTACTTCCAACACCTAGTCACATCTTTATGTGCTCCTCCTCTAACCTCTCTAGGGTTCATTGCAATGATACAGGTTTAAGATGCAACGAGGAGGCTATCACCCTGGCCTTGCAAGTTCAGGGTGAGCTTCCAAATCCTGAACAACCACTGAAGGTCAAGATTCTTCTGTGACCTGGTTAGGGACTCCCATTGTTATATGACTCTGGATAAGAGGGAGAGTTTAAAAAAATTGCTTTATTTGTAAATGAAAACATACCCAGAAATGAAAATAAAAGAAAAATAGTAGATACCTATATATTTAAGCAGAAAAATAGAAAATGTACTTTTTTTTTTCCTGGTTTTCAGTTCTAAGCCAAGACCTTGTTTAAAATTATAACTGTCAAATCATTTTGATTTGTTCAAAGACAGAGATTAACTTCCTGGATACTGACAACCAAATAACACATATCCTTCCTCTTCAACTTGCTACTCTGCCTCTAGCCTTCTTCCCAGACACACCCAGAAATTATATATATTTTTTTCCATTCAGTCTCATTGTAAATTGCTGAGAAAGTGGGGAAACCGAGTTTATCACTTGGTGAGTGAAATTTTCCCTTTTAGGGGATTCGGCTTGAACCCAAGTTTTTTGAACAGTAAATTTGATTGGAGTTCAGGGACAGTATTTGCCGGGACTCATCCTAGAACACTTGTTGCCACACCTATTTCAGAGTTGCACAGGTATGTACAAGGTGTGGCAGGAGGGATTGATTTCAACTGAAATCATAAGTGACATGTTCCCGTCCTCCTCTTTTGCTGCATTATTTTCTTCTTATGAGAACTTTTTTCTACTTAGCATTTCATTCATCTCATTGTGTTAAAACTGATTCCAGGAAAAAGATTTGAGATATTCATCAGCCTTACAAAAGATAAAGGATCAGACTGAATGAATACTCCTTTCAAGAGCATTTTGTTTTGACAGGAAACAAAACCTTAGGCTAAAGGATGAAGATTTATTAATAAACTTGGTTTACAGCTATGACAGACTAGAGAAATGTTGTTTGGAGCTAGTGTGTCCTTCCTGTAACCCTAACACCCAGATTGCTTTATTTCTCCCTTCCCTCCCTCCCTCCCTCCTACCTTTCCTCCCTCCCTCCCTCCTTCCTTCCTTCCTTCCTTCCTTCCTTCCTTCCTTCCTTCCTTCCTTCCTTCCTTCCTTCCTTCTTTCTGTTTTGTTGATCGCCTACTGTCTCTTCTCTGGCAACCAAATAAAATTGTGTTCATGACTTTTTCTTCTTTTGTTTTGTTTTTACTTTCTTTTTTTTGTCAGTTTCCATATATAAGTAAAATCATATGACATTTGCTTTTCTCTGCCTCACTGATTCCACCCAGCATAGTACTCTCTAGGTCTACCCATGTTGTCATGAATGATGAGATCTCATTTTTTCTTTGGCTCAGTAATGTTCCATTGTGTATACATATGACGTTTTCTTTATCCATTCATATATTGACAAACAGTTATGTAGCTTCCATATCTTTGTTATTATAAATGAAGTTGCAATAAATACAGGAGTGCATATATCTTTTTGAATTAGTAATTTTGTTTTCTTCAAGTAAATATCCAACAGTGGAATAAATGGATTTTATGGTATTTCTTTTTCTTTTTCTTTCTTTTCTTTTTCTTTTTCTTTTTTTTTAGATTTGGAGAAAACTTTATGCTGTTTTCTGTAGTGGCTGCACCAATTTACATTCCCACCAACAGTGCATGAGGGTTCCTTTTTCTCCACATGCTTGCCAACATTTATTATTTCTTATCTTTTTGATACTAGCCATTTGCATTTCCCTGATGATTAGAGACTTTGAGTATCTTTTTATATGTCTGTTGGCCATCTGTATGTCTTCTTTGGAAAAATGTCTCTTCAGATCCCTGTGCTCATTTTTCAGTTGGATTATTTGTTTTTTTGTTGTTGGTTGGTGTTGAGTTGTATGAGTTCTTCATATATGATTTGCAAATACCTTCTCCCATTTACTACACTGCTTTTTTGTTTTATTGATGGTTTCTTTCATTGTGCAAAAAGCTTCTGCATTTCATGTACTTTTATTGTTTATTTTTGCTTTTATTTCCTTTCCCCAAGGAAACATATCCAGAAAGATATTGCTAAAGCTGATGTCCAAGTATTTACTGTGTATGTTTTATTTTAGGAGTTTTAGGATTGCAGTCCTTACATTTAAGACTTTAATCCATTTTGGCTTTATTATTGTGTATGGTTTTAGAAATTGGTCCTGTTTCATTCTTTTGGATGTGGGTGTCTAGTTTTCTCACACAATTTTTAGGAGAGACTGTCTTTTTCCTATTGTACATTCTTGCCTCCTTTGTCATAGATTAATTGACCATATAAGCATGGATTTATTTCTGGGCATTCTGTCCTGTTCTATTGATCTATGTGTCTTTTTTTTTTTTTTTTTTTGTACCATGACTACGCTGCTTTGGTTTCTATAGCTTTGGGATTATGACACCTCCAGCTTTTTTCCTCTTTCTCAAGATTGCTTTGGTTATTTGGGGTCTTTTGTTGTTCCACACAAACTTTAAGATTCTTTGTTCTAGTTTTGTGGAAAATACTATTGGTATTTTTTTTTTCAGAGAACAAATACTATTGGTATTTTCATAGGGATTGAATTGATTCTGAATATTGCTTTGGGAAGTATGAATATTTCAACAATATTAATTCTTCTAATACATGAGCATGGCATAAGTTTTCTTTTATTTCTGTAGTCTTGAACTTATTTTATCAAGGCTTAATAGTTTTCAGAGTATGAGTTTTTCTCCTTTTTGATTGTTTATTCTTAGGTATTTTATTATTTTTGATGCAATTGTAAATGGGATTGTTTTCTTAATTTCTCCAGTTTGTTATTAGTATACAGAAATTCAACAGATTTCTGTCTATTAATTTTGTATCCTGCAACTTTTCTGAATTTGTTTTACTAGTATTAATAGTTTCTTGATGAGTTCCTTAGAATTTTCTATTTACAGTATAATGTCATCTGGAAATAGTGACTGTTTTACTTCTTTCTTATTGATTTTGATGCACTTTATGTTTTTTCCTTGTCTAGTTGCTGTGGTTAGACTTCCAACTCAATGTTGAGTAAAAGTGGTTAGGGCGGACATCCTTGTCTTTTTATTGATCTTAAAGGTAATGCTTTCAACATTTCACCATTGAGTATTATGGTCACTGTGGGTTTGTCATATATAACCTTTATTGTATTGAAGCATGTTGTATATTTGTGTATCTCTTGTAAAATAAATTGTTAAATTTATTCCTTGTTTTTCTTTTGTGGATATTGTATATTGTTTTTTTATTTTTTACTAATTTCAAACTTACAGGAAATTTCAAAATTACAGAAAAGTGGCAAGAATAGTGGAAATAACTCCCATAAATCCAGATTTGAGAATTTTAAGCCTTTGCCACATTTTAAAATTATCTTTTATATATAGATATATAGTATAGCTCCAAACTTCTGAGACGTTTAAGAGTAAATTGCATACATTACATACCTTCATTCCATAAAAAAGTTAATGTGTATTTTCTAAGAACTTTTATTTTTTTATTTTTTTATTTTCTATCTTTTTTTAAAAGATTTTATTTATTTGACAGAGAGAAACACAGTGAGAGAGGGAACACAAGCAGAGGGAATGGTAGAGGGAGAAGCAGGCTCCCCGCTGAGCAGGGAGCCCGATGTGGGGCTCGATCCCAAGACCCTGGGATCATGACCTGAGCGGAAGGCAGGCACTTAACGACAGAGCCACCCAGGAGCCCTCTAAGAATTTTAAATATTTACTTTTAAATATTTTAAATATTTAAAGTTTAGTTCTAAAATTCATGAAACTTAAAATTTATATAACACTTTTAGTTAAACTATAGTAATTCTCCAGTTTTGTCTCTTGTATCAATAATTTGTCCTTTATAGCAATGATGTTTCCAGCATAGAATCTACTCTAGAATTATGCATTACACCTAGCCATATCTCATTGATTTATACTAATTTTATTTTTTATTTTTTATTTTTTTAAAAGATTTTACTTATTTCACAGAGAGAAACACAGCGAGAGAGGGAACACAAGCAGAGGGAATGGTAGCGTGAGAAGCAGGCTTCCCGCCGAGCAGGGAGCCCGAAGCGGGGCTCCATCCCAGGACCCTGGGATCACGACCTGAGCTGAAGGCAGACGCTTAACGACTGAGCCACCCAGGCGCTCCTGATTTATATTAATTTTAATTGGGAAGAGTTTAGTGTTGATGTCATTGATATTTTTAAGGAATACAGGATTGGTATTTTATAGACAATAACAATTTGTTTTTGTCATTCATCTAAGTTTTGATAATTTTTGGCATAATATTAAACATAGTATTTCCTTCCATTTTAATTCTATACACATGTCTAGTTATGTACCTAACCTACTCTTACTTCTTTGCTTTTTGTTTTTTTTCCCCTTTATTAACCATGCAACAGATTTAAAAATTTTATTAACATTCTACAAGAATCACCTTGTAGGTTCATTGATATCTATTGTAATCATTTTCCTCTTCTTTTTTTTATATGCTCTTATGTTTTGTTCTCCTCCCTCTGCTTTTTTTGAGAATATGTTGCTGTTCTTTCTCTAACTTATTAAGCTGGTTCTTGAGATTTGTAAATAAGTATTTATGAACATTAGTTTCCCTCATAATACTGTTTGGACAATGTCCCATAAATTTTGTTATGCTGTATATGTTTGGTTGTATCTAAGTATACGGAAATGATTATTATTTGCATTCTTTGACCAGTGAGTGACAGAGTTATTTTTAAATGTCCAAATGTATGAGTTTTAAAGGTTTTCCTTCTGTCACTGATTTCTAAGTTAACACTTTTGTTGTAAGGTATGATCCGTGTGATGCTTGTAGATGGCTGACTTTCCTTTTACTCTCATCTCATGTCCTTCCATCAATAATTTTTAAAAAAAATTATTTATTTGACAGAGAGGAGAGATCATAAGCAGGCAGAGAGGCAGGCAGAGAGAAGGGGAAGCAGGCTCCCTGTTGAGCAGAGAGCCCGATGTGGGGCTCAATCCCAGGACCCTGAGTCGAAGACAGAGGCTTTAACCCACTGAGCCACCCAGGCGCCCCTCATTGTAGCATCTCTTGCAACTTGAAGAGTACCTGACGCGTAGTGAGCAATCTGTAAATATTAGGTGCCATAATGTATAAAAAGCAATAGTTCTAAAAATTGAGAATTGAAATATAAATGATTGAATAGAAAATAAGCAATTAGATAAAGAAAGCAGTGTATTTAATAATTACAAATTTGGCTTCTAAAATATGTATAATAGGCCATTCTCTGGAAAACACATTTAGAAGGAAAGCATGTAAATTAGAAAATATAATTAAGAAGAAAAACACACAAAAGTTACAAGAGAAGTGAATTGTCTATGTCATGTGGAAAATAGTTATGAGATGTGACGTACAAATGCATGTGAATAAATTTGAAAATTTCAACAATAGATAACTTTATGATAAATTTATGATAATTTATGATAAATTAATATTAAAATTAAAATTGAAATTTACACTTCAAAACCAGAAAAATGTAATTGACTATAAAGAGAGAAGGACATTTTCAATTTTCTCTGGCAGGCATGGGCCCTTTCCTGCCATTGCAAAGTATTTGCATTAAAAGCCTTTGCAACTTGTCTGTCTCTTGACTCAGAGAATCACTTCTGTTTCATCATCCTTTGTTACCCTTGAACTCTTTCTCCTTCAATTAACCTAGAATTAACCTAATGTAATTTTTTTCTCTGTACATTTTGATTTGATAACCTGTATTGCACAATTGATTTTGCTAATTCTGCACTAGTAGCTGTAAGGGGCTTCACCTAGCATTATTGCTGGTTTTGGTCTCAGTCCAGAAGGGCATGCAGGGTGTTGGGCGGTACACTATTCAAAGACTTCTTAGACCTTCTGGCTGTAGTTGGCAACAATGATTGGTCCTTTCCAGCTGATATCATTGAAAGGTTTGCAGAAGAGTAGGAACTGCTAGGTCAACATGTTCCAGCTTCATGACTAAGACTTGTGTTTGTAGGTTTAGTGTTAGGAGGGCCACAGTGCCATCACATATTCAAATGACAGGAACTCTCCTCATTTTTCTGGTTGTAAAGAGACTTCTCTAGCAATGGAAACACATTTGAGGTTTCTCCCCCAAATTCCTGCAACTATGACAAACTTCTCCTGCCAAGACCAGATGGAGAAGCCCATGCTGCTGGCAATCCACACTCAGTGTGGTCTCATGCCCATGGAGCAGGTGCACTGCCAGGCCCAAGAGCTACAATTCTTCTGCATCAGATGAGGCTATTTTATCCACATATCTGACATCCAGAGGGGCTGCCATACAATTGCAGATATGCTCAGGCCTCTCTCAGGAGGAGGTGATGAAACTGACCTGAGGAAGGGGTGCTTTGTAAAGCTTGGAATGAGGGTTCTTGCTCCAGAATGGTATACTTTTAGAGTAAGAAACAATGGACTGTTTGATGAACCAAGACCTTTCCTGATAGATATCACCTCTACCACACACCCCACACTTCCCGTTTCTTGAAGTAAACTAAAGGCCATTGAAGTATCTAGTAACTGGCAAAATCTTCCCAATAGGTAGACACATGACAAGAGGCTGATGTCATCTACCATGTCCTCAAAACCTTATTCCTAAGGGCTGGCTTTCTGTTACACATGTCCCTGAGAAAATCCTGCCTTTATCAAATATCCATTAAACTGAACAAAGTATAGGATAATATGGAAAAATTTGCTAGCAGTGTAAACATTTCAGAAAATATATAGAAACTCTCTCAATATACAATACTCAAATAAGTTGAGCCAAGGACCTGGCTAACTATGAAGATAAATGTTGCTTGGTAAGTCATTGGAAAATATCCCCAATAGACCCTCCTTAGGACTTACATCACCAAACTTCAGAAGGAGAATACACAGCAGCCACAGATCAATTTTTGTGTGCTAAATCTTGATTATATCAAAATTTGTGAGAAGTGCTTTAGGTGCTGGAGACCAGACAGAGCAAGAAATTTCCAAAAAGACAACGTTAAGCCATGATTTGAGGATTGAGAAAACATTCTGTGTTTCAAGATTTCCACTTCTGGGCATGACATACATTCCTATGCTAATTAACTGGAGACATGCTCAGGAGCGCCCAGAACCAAAAACTATGGTCCCCATTGCATTAATTTCCTATAGCTGCCATAATGGGGTTTAAGTACCCCTGGGTGTAAGTACCATACAATGGAGTGGCTTAAAAAACAATAGAAATTTATTAACTCATAATTCTGGAGGCTACATATTCAAAATCAATCAGCAGGCTCACGCTTCCTTTGATACTCTGGGTAAAATTATTCTTTGCTTCTTTCTAGTTTCTGGTGGTTTGGTAGTAATACTTGGTGTATCTTGCAACTTGGTGCAAGTAGTAATTGCACCAAGTATTACACCAAGTAATACTTGGTGTCTTCCAACTCCCATTGTCACATGGCATCTTTCCGTCCCCTGTCTGTGCGTCTGTGTCTCTCACTTTTATACGAACATCAGCCATATGGGGCTAAAATCCCATTCTACTCCAATAGGAACTCCTTTTAACTAATTATATCTTTAATACCTATCTCAAAACAAGGTCACATTCTGAGGTTCTGAGGTTTAGAACTTCAACGTATCTTTTAGTAGGAAAGGGAGAGAGATACAATTCAACCCATAACACCCATAACACCCATGTTATTGGAAAAAAACACCTGAAAATTTTGTTTTATAAAGAGAGAAATTGATCACAGTAACTGACCACAAAGAAAGGAAAGATTTAAAGGAGATGGTGTTAAATGATTAGACCTGGTACAGCTAAATATTTGTCACCGTTGTTATAAAGCAACATACACAGTAAAGTGAAAGTAAAGATGCGTAATATGAAAAATTAAAATTCTATACATGAAATTAGAGAAAATTAGAAGGCGTGTTAGAAAACAGAAGGTATAAAAGCATTTTAGAGTTCTCGCCTTTCACAGCTAGGGATATTGAATGCTACATTGTTTCCATTGCCATATTTTTCAATTTTTTTTTTTTAATATTTAAAGCTAACTACAACCAGAATCAAGATAAGAATTTTTAACTTTCAAATCACAAAAAAAGCATGTAAAAGTACAAAGGACACATGGTCAGTATAATCACAGATAAAGAAAATGTGAGAAAAAGCATAAACAGTAAGTGTAAAAGACTAAACATACCAATATACACATAAATATGTATTAATGCACATGACTAAATTCATATGAAAAGCCACGTATTGAAAAATAACATAAAATTTGGCTATACACAAGGAAGCACCTGAGCAAAAGAACAGAGAAACGGTTAAAAAAAGAAATAGGCAATAATATACTGAAAAAGGGAACGTGGAGAGAGCAGGATGGGAGGTTCTGTTGGTAATGGAGATAATTCTGAAATCAGACATAGAAGAGCATGATGGACAAAGTACAGAAAACTTCATAGAACTAGCATAGAGGATTAGGTTATATTAATAAAACTGCATTTTATTTATATATATATAAATTAAATACATACAAAATTATATAATATAAATTATATATATATATAATAAAGTGAAATACTTCTAAATAAAAATATATACTTGGACTGGCACATATATGGGTGTGTTTTCTACAAGTTTTCTACATAGTGTTATGTTTATTTTCAGATTTTTTCCCCCATGATGGGCTGGTTAGAACTTTAGTGTCATCACCATTAAAGAAAACTGAATGAAAAAAAAGAAGGTGGTGAATTTTATAAGGAATTGTGCATTTGCAACCTTTCATGTGAAATGGTGCAGCACCAAAGTAAAACAGAAACTCTGAGAAACATAAGAAGGAATTGAAAAACTTTTGATTGCAGTTTGCTAATTATCATTCCTCTTTCTCTTTCTTTTCTTTCTTTCTTTCTCTCCCTCTTTTCTTTTCTTTTCTTTTCTTTCAGAGTTTCTTTAACAGAGACACAGAGAGAGCAGGGGGAGTGGGAGAGGGTGAAGCAGGCTCACCATTGAGCAGGGAGCCCGAGGCGGGGCTCCATCTCAGGATGCTGGGATCATGACTCAAGCCAAAGGCAGATGCTGAAGGACTGAGCCACCCAGGTGTCCCTTTCTTATTTCTTTAATAGATAAATAGGTAATAGTGAGTAAGGATAAAGAGGATTTGAAAATTATAATCAATAAGCTTGCTTTAATAGGTAGTTTTAGAATCTTGTATCTGATGAGCAGAAAGTACACGCCCATTCCAAATATGTAAGAAATAATTATAAAAACAGATCAAAGCTTTTAATCAATTTAAATATATAGAAGTATTGGTGGCAATGTTCAGTGACAATGAGAACATCTGGATGTTAGTAACAAAATCCAAACCACTGGAAATTTAAAAATAAAAACAACATGCCAACATGTTGTTCTATCATAGCAACTATCATATGTAAATATAAAGTTGAAGACAAATTAAAACCATTTAGGAGGTACCCACTGTAAAAATACTAAAATACTAAATATTCAACTTTGAATATAAAAGACATGTTATAAGTAATCTTCTTATTGTTTTTTTAAAGGGATGAGTATAAGTCAGTTAAGTATTTATCTCAAGAAATGAGAAAAGAATAAATCAGTGTCAGGAAAATTAGGTGAAGGGAATTAAAATGACAAAACAGGAAGTAATTAATTTAAAATGAATAATTTAATTTAATTCATTTAAAATGAATAAAACAAGATTGAACAAACTTCTGGTCCAGCACTAGGGGGAAAGTATCATTGTATATCTGGATCACAGACTCACCCACAATGCTTTAAAGGACGCATTCTCCAGGTTCCCACCACAAGAGATCCTGATTCATGTGATCAGAGCTACGATATTCATTATTTTTAACAAAACTCCATAGCTGATTTTGATGTGTTTCTCAAAGGACAGTAAATGTGGGCTTCATTTACATTTCAAAGGAACAACAGGGGCACCTGGATGTCTCAGTCAGTTGAGCAACCAACTCTTGATTTCGGCTCAGGTTTATGAGATCAAATCCCCAAAATGGACTCTGTGCTCAGCAGAGAGTGTTTTTGGGATTCTCACTCCCTCTGCCCCTTCTGTTTGCACAAACTCTTTCTCTCTGTCTCTTAAATCAATGTTTCTTAAAAAAAGGAATTCAATAAGACCCCTGAATGTATCCCATGAGGATGTATTATTTTTGTTATGTTATTTTTATTTTATTTTATTTTTTTTAAAGATTCCATTTATTTATTTGACAGAGAGAGAGATCACAAGTAGGCAGAGAGGCAGGTAGAGAGAGAGGGGAAAGCAAGCTCCCTGCTGAGCAGAGAGCCCGATGCAGGGCTCGATGCCAGGACCCTGAGATCATGACCTGAGTCGAAGGCAGAGGCTTTAACCCACTCAGCCACCCAAGCACCCCTGTTATGTTATTTTTAAATGTATAAATTCTTTATGTTTTTAGTTCTTCACATCTGTAAAACCAAATGCACACTAAGTACTTACCGCGACAGCAAAAGTCACATTAATTCACAGTGACTGGTGATGTTGGCTGAAGCTAAAATCTTGCTATTGGAATTTGTAGTTGAAGATAACATTGTGTGTTTTATATTTTCCTCTCCTATCGCTTGATTTTGAGCTTGCAACACTATCACACGAGACATCTTCCTTACCGTGTAAACCATGGTCACGTTATTTAGACGTGCTCATCAACTTAGTTGTGCACTTCAAAATGCATTATTAATTAAAAAAATTCCTTTTACAAAAGTCATTGTTTATTGACTAGTGTCCCTACTGCTGAAAGCATGTTCCAAACCGGCACAAAGATAACTGAATTCTGCATCAGCACATTGAGGTCCAACTGCTCAGTTTCTCTGTCCCGATGCCGTGGGCCTGCTCTGCATGCTAACTCAGTTCTCCCACTGCATCGCTCCATTGTAGCAGCTTCAAAACCTTCATTAGTCCAATGGGCTGTAGTATCACTTAGCCTGCACTTGGCTCAAGGGCATTGTTCTGCATTAAGTCCGCCTCTGTTCTCGTATCATTAGCACACAACAATTAAAGTAACACATTCACCACCACCATGAGGGGTCTCCTAATGTCCAGGCAGGATCTCAACAGAGGCAGCTCAAGCCTTACATTATAAGAAGGCTTTTCAGGGGCAGAAGTTTGTCTTTACAATTGGTAACCTGAGTACATCAGCGATGGGGTTAGTTGCTGGCATTTTAACATTAGGCCTTTTCCCACTTAAGGGGATCCACACGTATGTATTTTTCAGAATAGTAACCTTAAGTAATGCATGTTTACATTATCTCTTGGTAACAGGACAAATATACCCTCACATATACATTCAGATATTGAATTATAAGGTAGTTCTTGGTTATAAGATGATCCAGGACATACCAACATTATTATTTTTTAAAGACTTTACTTATTTATTTTTTTGACAGAGAGAGAGATCACAAGTAGGCAGAGGGGCAGGCAGAGAGGGGGAAGCAGGCTCCCTGCTGAGCAGAGAGCCCGATGCGGGGCTCGACCTCAGGACCCTGAGATCATGACCTGAGCCGAAAGCAGAGGCTTTAACCCACTGAGCCACCCAGGTGCACCCCAACATTATTATTTTTTGGCATTAACAACATAATCAACACAATCAATAGATTAAACTCAGAAGTTCACAGAAAACTCACAGACCCCTGAGAGTATGTTTACTAACATCCAATAGTCCGTGGAACAATCTGAGAAATACTGCTTAATTGGATGTCCGGATTTGCATGGGCAATAACAGGAGATATTTCTGGGTCTCTAATCTGTTTCTGGGCTCAGCCACCGCCCAGTATTCAAGTTTTAGATATTTCTTTCAGGTCTTGGCTTTGACAGCACATCCACCTCAGTTAGCCAGAAATGAAGGTCCCACCCAAACCAAAGGCCTCTGCCTGGGTCTCTGGTTGTGATTTCTTTTTCCTACTTCAATCTTCCTGATCCTATCATATGGAGCTGGCTAATTAGTAAACAAAAAATTGAGTTTCTGTGATGTACTAGACTTAGTTCCAGATACTCAGGTGGATAAGAGAAAGAGAAAGACTGATCAAATAAGAATCAGTGAAGTGAGGTAAGAAGAAATAAGCACTTAAATAAAATCTATAGCAAGACAAATAGCATGCCTATGGGAAAGTGTGGAAGAGGTAACATATTTTAAAACACCTTTTGTCCAATGTTATCTATGTCATAATCGTTTTTTTTAATTAATTAATTTATTTTTTTCAGTGTTACAAGATTTATTGTTTTGCACTACACCCAGTGCTCCATGCAGTACGTGCCCTCCTCAACACCCACCACCATATATATATATAAAGATTATTTCATAATCTTTATAATTTCCTACTCTTGATGAGAAATAATCTATAATTTCGTACTTTTGGCATTCTCATCTGATCATTTTTCAAGTACTAAAGTGAATCCAAAATGGTTGCTAAAAGAAAATTCTGTTTCTATCTTTCACCGACTACTAATCATATATGAGCTGGCCTTTATCCAGCTAGGATTTCTTGTCAAGCTTCCCATCTATCATAGCAAAATAGTGCTATGTTTTTAGGGCATGTGTGCTGAATTTGAGGTTGGGTTGATGCTTTCATAGATTGATTCTTAAATTTGAGTGTATGTATAAATTTATCATGTCATTTAAATTTGAGCATAAAATATTGCAACTATCTGATTTTAATTTTTTAAAAGGATTTATAGGAAACTAGCACCTCTAAGAGGGAACATACTTTATTTCTTTTTTCAAATTCAAATCCCTGTATTGTATCAATTATTGTATTTTAATGAAAAATAGATGCTACCACAAAATGTTCTGCTAGCCACGTCAATCAAGTGAAAGTAAGTTGGCACCTACCAACCCAACTCAAATTCCTTACACATACTTCAAAAACATTTCATTTTAAAGAGATCTAAGTTGCTTAAGGGGGTTGGTTTCTCTCACCAAGAACAATCCACATTCCCACATAATTATATAGATTCATTCATGTCTAGTCATGACAAGAGAAGAGAGAGACCATACTTTAATTTTTCTAGTTCTTATCAAAACACTATAGGAAGTGACATTTGGGTATTACCTCACAAGCTTGTAAAAAAGAACAGCAAATTAAATCCTCCACTTAAAAAAGAAGTAAATGTGAAGGTTAAAAAAATAACTAAATAGGAAATTAGTGTATGATAAAGAAAATTAAAAAAAAAATTTTTGGAAAATTGTAATAAAATTGCCTTTGTCAGGAATTTATCCTTTTTTTAAAAGTACAGCTTGACAATCTTCTTGTTTTAATTGAAATAACTTGTTTGTCTACATTGAATGTAATTATAGATATCCTTAGGTTGAAATTCATTTTCTTATGGATTGAAATAGCGAACAACCATTTGTTTTCTGTTTGTCCCGTGGTTCTGTTTCCTTTGTTGTTTCTTTGGGGTGATAGGGCACTTTTTATTATTTTATCTCCCCAACCATTAACTTGTTTGTTACGCCTTCTCTCAGCATTCTTTCAGTGGCTATCCTAGATATTATAACATATACCTTTGTCTTACAAGAGTCTACTAGAAAGTAGTGCTTTTATTATCCCGAAGATGCAAGGACTTTAGAATACATATACTGTATTTAACCTTTCATCTTTCGTGTTACTTTCATACATTTTAATTTATAAGTATTTTACCACACAATACGTTATTCTTGTTGTTTTATAAACTAATATTCAGTTAGGCTTACCTGTATATTTATTCTTCCCTTTGCTTTTCATTTCTTTATGCATTTCTGTTCTGATCTAAATCTTATTCTTTCTGTACTAAAAATTCTTTTTAGTAGTTAGTTCTTTTGGTTCAGGTCTACTGATATTGGTACATTAATTTTTTTTTCTTTTCTTTCTTTTTGCCTTTTTTAAAATTTATTTATTTTTTGTAACAATACATTAATATTAATCAAAGTCCAACTTCATTCAGATTTTATCAGTTTTTTTAAAATTAATGTCATTTTTGTGTTCTAGGATTCACTTGAGGATTTCATATTGCATTTAGTGTCATGTTTCGTTACTCTCCTCTGGTCTGTGATATTTCCTCAGATTTTTTTTACATTTCATGAACTTGACACTTTTGCAAAGTACTTGGTATTGCCAGTTTTTTTTTTTTAAGCCATTCTAATAGTTGTTTAATGGTATTCAGTGCAGTTTTGGTTTCTATTTCTTTTTTTTTTTTTAACATTTTTTTTTTTTAAAGATTTTATTTATTTGACAGAGAGAAACACAGTGAGAGAGGGAACACAAGCAGAGGGAATGGTAGCGGGAGAAGCAGGCTTCCCGCAGAGCAAGGAGCCCGATGCGGGGCTCGATCCCAAGAGCCTGGGATCATGACCTGAGCCGAAGGCAGACGCTTAACGGCTGAGCCACCCAGGCGCCCCGGGTTTCTATTTCTTAATGAGAAATTATGTTGAGCATCTTTTCATGAGCTTATTTGCCATCTATATATCTTTTCTTATTATGTCTGAATACAAATCTTTTACTCATTTAAAAAATTGGTTAATAATTCCTTTGAAGAGACCTTTAAATTTGTCATTTTTCCAGTTCTAGTGTGAGATTTGGCCTACCTCAAGTTCGTTTGCCATACCCAAAAAGAAATCTGTTGGAGTTATCTTTAGTCATTAGGATTTTTGCAAAGAAACAAAAACAAGATGCTGCAAAAAAGAAACAGGATATTAATGAAGCTCTAGGAAGTTCAGAACATGATGGCAGAAATGAAAAACTCAAGAGGAAGTTTGGAATTTAAAGTTGAGAAAATAACCTAAAAAGTAGAAAAGAAAGAAAAAGAGATTAAAAATAAGGCAGAAGGATAAGTCAATTAGAGAAGCAGGACAATATGATCAATGTTTGAATGGTAAGCATTTCATAAGGAGGAAACAAAAATAATACAGTAAAGGAGTTCACCAATGAAATAAAGCTATTTTTCCCCGTAATTAAAGAGTTTGAGTAGCTAGACTGAAAAGTCTCGCCAAGTTTCAAAAACAAACAAACACTACCCACCCCCCCAAAATACCCATTCTCATTGTAATGAGATTTCAGAGTACTTGGGCCAAGTAGATGGCTATATTATCTTTCAGAAAGAAAGGTCACAACTAAATACTAATGAATAAGAAGGTTTCAGACTTCTAAGTAATAACAATACTAAGCTAAAAAATAATGAAAGAATGCCTTCAGTATTCTGAAAGAAAATTATTTCCAAGATGGAAATGTATAGAGGTCAAACAATCATTTAAATTTGGGAATGAAATATAGTCAACATTCATTATTTATGGATTTTGTACTTGTGAATTTACCTACTCAACTAAAATTTATAATTAATTTAATTATAAAATTTATAAAATTTTAATTTAATTATAAAATTTATAAATTTTTAATTCTCAAAACAATACTTGCAACACTTTTGCAGTCATTTGCAAACATGAACAGAGCTGTGAAAAATTTAAATTGTCAGATGTCCACATTCCCAGTTGAAGTTGAGCTAGGTGGCTCTTTTCTTTTTTAAGCTTTCATCTGTAAATAAGTGTCTTTGAAATGGTACATTTAGTATCACATATTTGTGATTTTTGTTGGAGATTTCACTGTTTAAAAATGGTCTAAAAAAATAAAAATGGTCTGAAATGTATTGTGAAAGTGCTGTCTTTTGGTTGTAAGGGTATGAAGGCTGTTATGTGCCTTATGGGGAAACATATGCATAAGATAAGCTTTGCTCAGATATGAGTTACAGTGCTCTTGGCCTGAATACAATGTTAATGACATAACTGTATATTAAATGAGATTTCTTTAAACAGAAACACTCATAAAACAAGGTAAGGTATTGATATAGGTCGACAAACACATTGTGAACAGAGACTCACAGGAACCTGACTCTATATTTCCCATAAGAGCAATTGTTCAGTGTTTCTAATTCAGTGTTGATGGCAACTTCATAGACCATAGCTATTGCAAACAACAAGAATCAACTGTGAATGAATTTGCAGCCATATCTGCTCTCAGGCAACCTTTTCTCAGAAAGTTACTGGGAGACAGTTTCTACCAGAACAAAGGAAACATCAAATAGCAGGAAGACACAGGAAACAGGAAAGAGAAGAGAGGCAACAGCTAAGAGAAGCATGGGAATTCCAAAATAATTTTTAGGGCAATATTAAGCTGTAAATGGAATGAGTGAACAAAGAAATCCAGATTATTCTTGCTCTGCCTTCTGCACCCTAGGTCACCCCAGAAGAATTAACCCTGAGAATTCAAAGTAGGCTATGTTAATTTAGCTTAGAAGGAAACATATCTTGTTTCCATTCCATCACACAACCGTATTGTGCGGGACCACACAACAGCCTTTCTAAAAGCTCCAAATTTTTCATAGGTTTTATTTCTGACCTTGACCACTGATTTTCCCAAATGGGGTTTTGTGATGTCTCAGGGAAACTGAAGTCACATTGTAATCCTGGGAGAGATGCTGATCAGCCTGTCTTATCCTGAAGCCTTTGCTAATAGTGGCAAAACTGGCCTTTTCTGAAATATCAACTCTTAAAGTGTTTAAATGTCATACTTATTACGACTATACATTTTCCCTGGGAAAACCAAAAATAAAGCTAAAGAAGAGATTAATGAAACATTCAGCATAGGGGTTGCCTTTGGATGCAGCAGTGGAATAAAATCAGGAAGGCATTTCTAAGGTAGTGGTAATGTTGTATTTCTTAAACTGAGTGATGTGTATATGGTATTTGTTCTATTTCTATTCAGACTACACACACACACACACACACACACACGCACACATTCAAACATACAAGCAAACACACACCATTATACTCTTTCTGTAAGTATTACAAAATTAAGACCATGATTTAAAAATTTAAAGTGTTTTTAAAATCCCCAATTAGAAAATTTGAGAAACCCTGGTAGATGTCTTTGGAATCCCCAAAGGTTTGCTGTAGTTCGTGTTTTTTGTTCCACCAATGAAAATTTTGTTCAAGTGTTATTATAGTACTTTCACTGACACTGACCTCTTATTTTTAAACATAAAGTCTTTCTATGCAAAAACAAATTTGTTGATATAAAGTGGAAGGAAAACCAGGTCAGAATTTGTTTTTCTTTTAATCTTAATTTTACTTAGTTAGCAATATTGGTTTTTTTCAATAGAATTCTGTGATTCATCACTTGCATATGACATCCAGTGCTCATCACAACAAGTGCCCTCTCTGATACCCATCACCCATTTAGTTCATTAACCAGGCCAAGATTTGAATAAGAGCATTTAATTTCATAATATATCAGGTCATTGATTTCATGCTAAGAATACTTACAAGTATCTCTTTCCATCAGAAACCTGTTCTTTGTTTTCTTTCATTTTCTTTGATGGTTTTACAACTGCTCACTATAACAGTTTTCTCCACATTTTTAAATTTGTTCAAAATCTATTTTGTTTCCTTGGTAGATGGAGGCAAAAAAGAAATTCCTTTCAAGGAAAAAAAAATAGGAAAGATGACAAAACCAATGCGGGTTACCTCCTTGCAGAGCATAGGAAATTTGACTTAATTGATGAACATTTCTATGTGGCAAAAGACACCAAAAGTGATGATGGAACACATTGAATTAATTATTTAGAAAGTTCCAATTTATACATGCTAGGACAAAATGACCATTAACTAAAGTTGTGAAATACTCTCTGTGCTCATCATTCTGTTCTCTGACAGTCTTCCCTGAATTCAATTCTGTGAGATATTTTTGTTTTCTTTTTTGCATGTGGAATTCATTTTAATTTTGTACAAATCAAAAGCCAAGACTGTGTCATATAAATCTCTTATTTCCCCAGTTATCACACATGTGTAACTTCTGTTCTAGTGTGCTCTTGTGTGTCAATGAGTGAGGAAACAAAACTCCGTTATTCAGAAATACAATAAATTCAGGAGTATCTTCCCAATACTGAAAATTAGTCTCTTGAGAGCTAGATCAATAGGATGGGTTTACTGATAAATCAGGTGAATTAAATTTTGGGATAATTTTATTTGCAAAGGGGGCTGATGAGTGGATTTGCACTAGACTCACTGCAATTTTACTATCTTCCCAAACAAGAGGAGAACACCTCATTTAACATCTTCATCATTATCTTGTTTCCATATTGGGGAGGTAAAGCTTAGGTGGTGGACTGAAGGATTATGAAATTTCAAAGTTCTAAGAAAAAGATAAATATTTGAATCCCATTTCTGAAAAGAGATTCATTAGAACCTTTCCCCGGTCTTTCCTGCTAACGCTGCCCTTTATTTTGTGTGAGATGAGGGCACCATCATGTACCAGTGCTTTGGGGACCTCATGTACCAGTGGTCTGGGGAAATTCTGACTGGCTTCAAAAAGATAAACACAATCTTCCAAATCCTACAAGCCAAACTGCTCCTTTTTGTTACTTCACTACCTTGGGACCTTAAGTACAATAGTTTTAGAGAAATAGGGTGTTATATATTTTATATATTTTAAATGCATATATATCTTTTAAACTCTATAGAATTGCATATATATTTTTTAAACTTTATAGAATGTTATTTTTTAAACTCTGCATATATATATATATTTTAAACTCTACGGAATATGTTATTTTTAATAAACAGTCTTGATAATTTTCTAGTTATCCTAGCACTGACTTCCATCATCTGAACATCTTCTCATAGGATTCTATACATCCTCATTATAACACTTCTGTTTGCTGTTAACTCTCTGCCTATTTTTCCATGAGGTCAGAACCTGGCTCCTATATTCCCGATTTCCAGCCATTAGGGAATGCCTCAAATATATCTACTGAGTATATAAATGAATTGAATAAGACTTACTAAATTCATCATGATAATGTTATGTAGGTTTTGTAAGTGAAAAAAAAAACCTATATTTTCCATCCAGGACCTGGCTTGAATTGCTGGAGTGTAGTATTTCTGAAAATATGTTCTTTTTTTTTTTTTAAGATTTTATTTATCTATTTGATAGAGAGAGTTCACAAGAAGGCAGAGAGGCAGGCGGTGGGGGTGGTGGGAAGCAGGCTCCCTGCTGAGCAGAGAGCTCGATTCTGGGCTCTATCCCAGGACCCTGAGATCATGACCTGAGCCGAAGGCAGAGGCTTTAACCCACTGAGCCACCCAGGCACCCTAAAAATATGTTCTATTTTCTAATATGTTCTATTTCATAAAACTAGCTCTGTGACATTTTAGCAGTTAACAAAACAAAACAAAAAACTCTCCTCTTATATCATAATTAAAATGATTTATAGAATTAGAAGTTGCTAGATTAAGTAAAATTAAATGAATTCCTTTAGTAGGGGACATAGAAATGCATTTAATAGTTGTAAATCTATTAAATGCAGTGCAAATATCTAAGTGGAGAAAGAATTCACATCACTTCTCAGGTTTATTTGACTGGAGATAACCTTGGAGATAACCTTTTCAACAAGCTTCCTGAAGGCATAATATTCTACTTTGAGACCTGCTGTATAATTATAACACGCTACATATAGAACATGCTATATTAGGACAATGGTATATTAATCAAATATGCCATTTTAATTCATCTGCATTTTGGCCTCATATTATTAATGATCACATATGCAACATAGATGTAGAAGGGAGACAAAAAGTAGTTGAGGATCCGTTATGAATCATGATCGAGTGGCACAGTCGCACTTGTGGCAGCCCAACAAAGCAGGCTCCATTATATCCCTACCTTACAGATGACAAAACAGAGACCTCAGAGAGATGAAATAAAAATTAAAAAAAAAGTATTTCAATGTCAGCATGGCTAATGCATGTGGTAGGACAGGAGTCGGACTCGGGTTCACCCAATTGCAATGCCCAAGTTTGTTTCACTAATTTTTTTTAAAAGAATTTTTATTTATTTATTTGACAGAGAGAGAGAGAGTGAGAGAGCGCACAAGAGGTGGAGTAGCAGGTAGAGGAAGAGGGAGAAGCAGGCTCCCCGCTGAGCGAGGAGCCTGGTGGAGGGCTCCATCCCAAGACCCTGGGATCATGACTTGAGCCAAAGGCAGACGCTTAACAGACTGAGCCCCCCAGATGCCCCAATTTCACTGATTTGATCAAGTTTAAAACTTGCACCTTTCTGTGACATCTGTCCTCATGACTGGGATATATGTCCCTTCCTGGCACCAGCAGCATCCCTGGAAGAGGTTCTTGAAAGCATCCTGTCTCCATAGCACCTTGCTGGAGAATCTGTCCTTCTGCGGCTCCCTATAGAGAGTGTTCTTGTTTTCCTATACTCAGCTCCAATCATCTGTGAGACTGGCTGTATTTTCTGCCCTTAAATTCTTTGCTGACTTCCTTGTGACTTCCTTCTTCCTTCCTCCTTCATCTAGCTCTTGTGGACTTCTCCTTTCTGAAGTACTTTTCTCTAAGGCTTTACACTTTGAACTTTAAAAGAAGGAAGAAATTTATTTTGAGCTTTTAATGTATGCAAGATACTGTGCTGGTAGATTTATTGTGTGCACGCAGGTGCACATGTGCGTACGTGTGTGCATGTGGGTGAAGCACTGTGTAAGATCACATGATGATGGCCAGTGAATGATTCACAGTCCAGAAGGGATGGCCTTGGACATGAATGGAGGTTCATCACTCTGTAAATACATAATCGCAAATCAGTCATCAGTATTAGATGATTATGTAACACAAGCCTGGCAGGCAAACAGAAATGAAGGCAGAAAATTATAGGATGCTAAACCTGGTAGTGGGGTTTCAGGTTACATCGAAGACTGTCCCTGGGGTTTCCTTTCATACCTTTGCCTCAGTTTTCTGTTTATGTTCTTCAGCACTATTTAAATCTTTTTCCTACTCTTTATGAGAATCTTTTCTCTACAGAGAATCTTAGCTGTTTGTATTTTATATGGATTGCATATGTTTTCCCCTGTTTTTGTCTCTTAATTTTGGGGATGGATCTTTTTAATATATGTAATATTTGAATTGCAGGTAGCTATATATAACTATTTATAAATAAAAATAAATATACATTCCCTCACCGTGTCTCTTAGCATGTTTATTTTTCTTTCTTAGAAACGTCCAGTCTATTTAGACATTCTTTTAGAGTTGTACGTTCCTCATTTATATTTGAATGTATTTTATCGTGAGTGCCAAATGCTGCCTCAAGTACATTTTGGAATGTCTGAAATCCTTGTGTGTATAATGAAGTAAATGAATAAAAAATAAATAAATAAATAGAATGTTATCCTAGATGCTACATTCATTTGCGTGCATGTGCACGTGGCACCTGAAGGACGAGCCAAGCTTACCCGGGAAGCTCACAGGATGCTGGTTGAGTCAATGGCTGGTGAATCATAATGTACTAGAAAGTTTATAGAGGATAATGGAGGAAATAGAGGAAATCTCTATTGAGCTGGTACTGTGTGCCAGGCATGCAGAAAAATTACCTTTATTCTTCCCATCTAGCCAAAGAAATAGTTATTTTTTTCATAGAGGAAAGAAGACAGTTTCCATTATTGCTTGTGTGCAAATGCCTCAATAGGAAAAGATTTTGTTGGCTTTTCCTCGGACTCCTGTTTCTACCTGGGTGAGTCGACAGAAATACATGTTTCAGTCCTTTCATATATATAAAAGATAAATTTGCCACACTTACCAAATAAAAATCCAGGATGCCCAGTTAAATTTGGAAAAAATAGCTTCAACAGCTTACTTTTTGTAGTTTGCTGACGAAAGCTGTGTGTGGGACATTTAGAGCCTCCTGAACAGGAGGTAAACCCACCAAAACGTTGGCATCCTCCTCCAGGCCTCTCCACGCCCCTCCCCCACCTCCCGAAAAAAGGGCCCATCCACAGAATATCACCAGATGGTTCCTCGCAAGGCATGCTTCTTTTGTGGGTGCTAGGGTGTGCCCTACTAAAGCCTACTCTAGATGCTCTGCAATAGTTCTTTTTGAGACATTAATTCAGTCATACTTATTCAAGACTACCATATGGGAAGCATATGCTGAGCTCTAGAGATATGAAAATAATTGAGAAAGAGTATTGCTATGAACTGATTGCATTCCCAGCCCCCCGAGATATGAGTGTCGCCCCCTCCCCCAACGATGGGATTGGTGTCCTTATAGGAAAAGGAAGAGAAACCAGAAATTTCTCTCTCCTAGAGCACACAAACAAGGAGCCATGTGAGCACAGAGAGATGGCGGCCAACTTTAAGCTAAGGGAAAAGGTCATATGAGCACACCAAGCGATGGCAACTGCCTCCAAGCCAGGAGAAGAGGCCTCAGAATGAAGCCTATTTTGCTATCATCGTGAACTTGGACTTCCAGCCTCCAGGACCGTAAGAAATAAATTTCTGTTGTTTAAGTGCCACCCCTCCCCTCTGCCACCAGCTTATAGTATTTTGTTATGGCAGCCTGAGTGGATTAATGTAATATTATTCTCAAGGAGTTTAAGACAAATGTTTGAACTCCTGAAGGTATCATAAAAACACTATGGAAGAGATACCATGTTGTATTACTGGTCTACTTTATAATTTTTAAAATTTTCTCTTTTCTCACTGCTCTAACACAAGAATGTAAGCTCTGTGGGATAGTGAGTTTTGTTTTGTTTTGTTCACCGTTGTATTCCCAGCACCTAGAATAGTATCTGGCACATATAGGCACTTTTCAAATGTTCGTCGAATGAAACAGAGGATGACTAAACAATAAAAGGGGAACATAAATTAATTTTAACAGAAAGGATTAGAGAAAATCCCATAAAGAAGGGTCATGAAATTCTGCATGGCGGAGACGGAAGCATGGTTAGTCCAGTCTGAGAAAATAGTGTAAACAAATACGGGAAGTCATGAACTTTACGGGAAGTTTGAAAACAGAGTGAGGTGATAGTGGAGTAGAGATATTAAAAAAGGCCTGGATTCATATCGTGGAGAAACTTAAATGTTATGATGAAGAATTTTGAACTTTATTCTGTAAGTTAATATTTTTTATGCTGTGCTCCATGGAATTAAAGTGATAATAGATGATTCCATGAAAATGATGCTCTGTAGCATATAAATTCGGGATATAATGTTTTTCATGTGGCTCTTAGAGATCACTGCAGATAGAAGGGCCCTAAGGACTCCTGCAGTAAAACCAACTGACTGATTTAACAACCAACCACACATAGAAATCTCTGTTTGCCTCCAGCTGATTCATCAATTTTCAAATTTATTTGACTATGGAATCTTTTTCCTCAAGGGGCATCTTTTAACTTGTAGATTGAATTCTCTACTGAGCTCAGTTTACCTCAGGACTCTGGAATCTGTGAAGAATTGAATTGTGGAGTGGCATCACTGCATCCTGTCTGTCCTGACCAATGACATGTTCATAAAGCAGCGATTATTACAGAGACCTACTTTCAGTCTAGCTTTGCAACTAATTTCAGCTTCAACTTCCATGAATATTTTTTTTCTTTTGCGGCTGTAAAATGAAGACATTGAATGAGACCATCTTTAATATCTATGATTTTGTGTTCTGTGATTCCCTTGGGAAGCTTAGACTTCAGCTGTGAGAGAAAAATGTCCTAGAGATCTGAGGACAAGATGACCCTAGATATGAGATGATGTTGCAACTTCCTCAGAGACCTATTTCCAAGCTTTTACACTTCTTCTTCCTTTCTGGACACATCATTTATACCCTGACCTAACAGTTGAATCTGTCTTCCATCCTGCCCTTGTTTGCCTGGAAAAGCAGGTGGAGCTCTCTGATACCGGCTTGGTCAGAAAAATTTGCCAATTGGTTTGAAACAAAACTGCTAAGGTCAAAATTCTTCCCCAGATTTCGAGATTTTTCCACATCACAGTCCAATTTTTAGAATCTTTGAGTTTGCTCAATTTTGACTGTTATGATTAACATATAAATAGGAGCATAACAAGTAAACATTATAACAAAGAACATTACACAGTTTGGTCAATTGTTTAAAAAGTGACTGATACAAACTGCTTCATAATATAGTCAGAGGAAATAAAATAGTACAAGAACCTTTGTTTTTAAAATAATAAAACATAATTATTCGCTGTTTCTTTTAATCCACCAACCTGACAGAGTGTGAATTTTGCATTTATATATGTGGGTAAGTAATATTTCCCACCAATCTAAATTCAAAATGGATGCAAAGGAAGACAGGGACAAATGTCATTTCTACATCATCCTTCCAGCTATTATTTCCTCTTTCCAAGTAAAACCAATTATTTATGTTTGTCTTAAGTAAAAATATCTTATATTTCTATATACACACAAATACCTATTTATTTCTACAGTTCTTGCTCAATACCATAATTTATTTTGAGCTTTTGGCAATGTGCATATTGATACTTTTGAAAAAGTAGAAGTATGACATTCAAGATTATTGTGCATCTCATCTCAGAATCGTCTTGAGTTCTGACCCATGTATCTATTGACCTGCAAGCTCCTTCATGTCCTAGGGTGCCATATTAATATCTTCAATTATTTTGTGAGTGCCATGACTTAAAGGAGGTTGGGAAGGTCTCATTCATACAAATTAGAGTTTTCTAAATCCATCTGATTTTCAGTTGACTTTCTTTTTCTCTATACATGTGGTACTCTGTCTTCAAGCTTCTCCTTACTCTTTTCTTCACATATGTGACTCTCATCTATTAAAACATGGCTCCTGCTTTAGCTCCTATAGGAAGCCTCTCCTGAACTCCCCAGTCCAGTCTAGTTTAGGTGTTCTTCACTGAAGCTACCTTGTCACATTGTATTGTCCTTGTTTTTCACCTGCCTCCAATCCCCACTAGCTTGATGAATTTGAGGGCATGAATTAAGTCTTTCAAAGTTAAACTTTTATCTAATTCGAAGTCTGATAAATACAAGGTTACTCAGTAAATCACTGATGATTGAATAAGTGGAAATAGAATATATTAAATTATCAGAGGAGAAAATGGATTCCAAAATCAATTTATTTGCATCTAAACCCAAGACTTGTGAGAGACACACAAACATACACTGTAGACTAGTGGAAATCAGGGCAGTCTGTAGAGTCCCACTCTTCACATCCCTGCACCAGTGCTTAGCTGTGGGTCCTTGGACAGTTTACTTGACCATTTGTGGCTCTGTTTTTTACATATGAAGGAGGAAAAATAACAGTCCCTAATTTATAACACTGTGAGGAAAAATTGAGTGTATATATTATATACACGTATGTATATGTGTGAATATACATACATGTGTATATACACTCATATACACTATATAATTTAAAGCAAGGATTGAATAAGAGTATAATAGATGCTAATTATTATTTATTAAGTAATGCTAGAGATTTGGAATCCAGCGTAATTTGGCTCAGATAATTTGACATGATTAACAAATTCATGTATAAATAAATAAACCTGTCACTTCCATATTTCAGTGAAAAACTTATAACTTACTCATTTGCTCAAGGCAAAAATCTTGAGATTATCCCTGACTCATCTTGGCGTTTCACTTGCTCTCTCTCTCTTCATCCAATCTGTCACCATTTGTGATGATTCCATCTTCTAAATGTCTCCCAAATCTGTTCACTTTTCTCTAACTCCTTCACCTGCTGCCCTATTCAAAGCCATGTTATGTCTTCCCTGGACTCGCCTATGAGCCCTTAATCTAATCTTGCAGCTTCCAGGTTTGTTCCTTTTTTATTTCATTTCCGGACTGCAGCCAGAATGGACTTCCAAAAGGGCTAATTTTTGTTATATCGCTTTCTGGACAAAAACCCTTCCATGTTTTTTCTTCCCAAGGTCTTGGTTCCTTAACTCATACTTGCAATGTCTGGCAATATGGTTTGTGGTTTGTGCCAGTCTCTCCAATATTCTGTCTTTCCCAATCTTATGTTGTATACTTCATGGGCTGAGATTCCTTTTGAGTCTAATCTTCTGCTGAAACAATTTATTTTTTTCTCCTCCACTCCTTGTTCTTTTAAATCTCTGATGTCTTCAATAATTTTTGCAAAAGTAAAGAGATTCCCATCCCATAAAATTGGAGAACTGCTCTGCCATGGCAGTGACCTGGCCAGGACAGTCTAAAATGAACCCACAGCCAGTACACATACCACAGGGATTCTAGTCAGAAGGAAGGAAACTTCAAAGGCAGTTACCATTAACATTTTATGAGAGATAATGAAGATTACTGAATGCACAAAACACATAAACAGAGATACTTTTTAATAATTAAGATTAAAAAGATAGAGGAGATTCAAAATACACGAAAAGCCCTTAGAAGTTAAAAATGGAACAAGAATAACAAAAGATAGAAGGACTGAAAAATAGAACAGAGAAACTCCCCAAAGCAGCAGATGATAAAGAGAAAACGTAAGAGACCAGAAATTTAGAAGGCGTTTTAAGACATTCAACAGCTGAATAAGAGAAATCTCAAAATACAAAAAAAACAAAAAGAAAAAATAACTATAAATAGAAAAGAGGAAATAATGAAGACAATGATTCAAGAAACTTTTCAAAACTGAAAGACATGAGTTTCCAGGCTCAAGGCACACCTGGACACCAGTGTGCCCAGCAGCAACCTAAATGACTGTAAAACTTGAAAATGCTAAGAACAAAGAGAGAGATGTTAATTGCTCTCAAGCAAGAAAAGAAACAGGTTCCAAACAAAGAACTAAGAATCAAAATAGCATTAAACTTGTCAGCAGCAACACTGAAGATAGAAGATAATAGAGCAGTTTCTAGAGCAAGCCTGAAGACAGTGTTTTGCAACATGAATTTTGTATAGCCAGAATCTCAATTAGTGTGAACATAGACTAAAGACATACTTTGACATGCAAGGTCTTAAAAAATCAGTTCCATGCATCTTTTCTAAGGAAGTGAGCAGAGGTTGTACTCTGCCAAAACAAGAAGATAACCAAGGAAGATGGAGTCCTAGGACCCAGGAAATAGAGAAACCAATATTAAAGAAAAGTAAAAGAAGTTCCCATGATGATGATGGAGAGCCTCAGATGGTTGCTGAGCAACCACACTAGAGCCAACTCAAATAGGGCCAACTGGAATGTGGCAGAGGCTCAAATAGAGACTTCAAGGAGGTGGAATTGATAGAATACTAACAAAAGGGCATGTAAGATGGAACATAGGAGCACAAACTCTAGTCAGATCATATGGAGTTGAATTGGCTTTTTCACTTACTTGTTTTCCTTACACCTCTCATTAATTATGGGGATAATGAAAAACCTGTCAGTGCCCTTGTGAACTTTAAGTGAATCCATAAATGTTTAGACTAGTGTCTGACATAGTTAAGTACAATACTTACGTCACCTTAAGAATTGGTAGAGGGGCACCTGGGTGATTCAGTCAGTTGAGATCCATATTCTTGATTTTGGCTAAGGTCGTAATCTCAGGGTCCTGGGATGGAACCCTGTGTCAGTCTCTGTGCTCAGTGCAGAGTCTGCTTGTCTTCTGTCTCCTTCTCTGCTCCTCTTCCCTGCTCAGCCTCTTATCTCACTCTCTCTCAAATAAACAAATAAATTAAAAAAAAAAACTTTAAAAAAAAAGGAGTAGGTAGATAGAGATAATAGAAGATGAATAGATAAATATATTATAGATAAAGGTAGATAGATGATAAGATATAGATAGGTAGATAGATAGATAACATTGTATATCAGGTGCTACACTGAAGAATAAATTGATGAGAATTATATAGAAAACTGAGAAAAAATTAGACACTAACTCCAAGGGAAACAAAAGCTGCATACCAAAGGAAAAGCAATCAAATTATGAGATAGCTGTTGATAACATTTATATAATAATAGGAATATAAACACTAAGTATTGAACTAACCAAAATAGCTTATAACTATACTGGGGGGAATAGAGGACAGGAGGTGTGAGTAAATTGGTGGCACAGGTATGTGTACATGAAAGAACTGTTATCTTATGCTTCTATAATGGGATGTCAATACAAATACCTAAAACTAAAAAACAGTAAAAAAAAATCCATAATATGTCATTAGCAATATTAAAGAAAAAACCAACTCGATACATTAGAGAATTAAAAAAAAACCTATTTATTTATTTATTTATTTATTTTAGCAGGAGGATACAGACGGAGAGAGAGTGAGACTCTCAAGCAGACTTCACACTGAGCATGGAGCCTGACATGCGGCTTTATCTCACAACCCTAAGATCATGACATGAGTTGAAATCAAGAGTCAGACATTTAGTCAACTGACTGAGCCACCTACATGTCCCAGAGAGAGAGTCTTAAGTAGACTCCATAGGGAGTATAGAGCCTGATGTGTGGCTTGATCTCGACCCTGAGATCATGACCTTGAGATCCTGACCTTGAGATCACCACCTCGGCAGGAGTCCAACACTTAACCAATTGCACCACCCAGTCACCTTAATACATTAGAGAATTTAAAGTAATTGTATCTGGCAAGTAAGATATTGGAGTATACTGTTTTTCCTAACAAACGTTGTATGAACTATTTGACTCTTTAAAATATGTGTACATAAATTTTATTTAAAAATTAAAAGGGAAGGAGAGAAAAGAAACAAGATGAATCAGAAGAGGAAGAAGAGAAGGTAAGTGTAGAGGAAACAGACATAAGGGGAGAAAGGGACAAGAACTTAACAAGTTCCAATAGCATCCATAGAAATATTTTCAGGCTTAAATAAGTTGCACTGAAAATGGAGCAAAAAGAATTCTTGGTAATAAAAAATAAACATGATTAACAAAATAAAATATTCAGTGGTAGGGGTGAGTAATTGACAGTCACATTAGTAAAATGGAAGTTAAAATACATGAAACTTCCTTAAATGTGGATTAAAAAGTCAATTGTAAAAAATTAGAGAAATATTAAGGGATTGCATGACAGTTTTAGGAGACCTAATATCTGTTAAGAGTTTGAAATGGAACAGAGAGAAAGAACTAATGTAGGAAGTAATAAAATAAAAATTCCTGGACCAAAAAGAGATATGTCTTCAGTTGGAACTGGTCCTGAAATACTGAAAAGCAATAGTGAATCCAGGCAAATCCTCATGGTATTTCTGATCTTCAGTGATAAAGAGAAAATGTAATATCTTTCAGAGGGAGAAAAGTCTACTAAAGAATAGGATGAGATTGCTGTCAGAGATCTCACAGGATGACAGCAGAACATTGCTTTCAAAGCTCGGCAAGAAAGAGATTTTTACTTATTTGGAACACTATGCAATGCTTGTGATCACAATTATTTCAAACATGAAGCACTCCTCTTCCCTCTGAGAAAGAAAAAAAAAAATCACTCAGGGATATATCCTAGCAAAAACAAAACAAAACACAACAAACAAAACTCAACAGAGAAAGTAGATATGTAATGCAAGAAAGACTGGTGAGATGAGAAATCAGTAAAACTCAGAGTAAGTTCCAGTGACTACTGTTAATTAGGTTGAAACTTTTGATATAGTCATTGAGAATGGAATGTTATGAATGGAAAAAGATACAACGTAAAAAAAATGGAAACTGAAATTTCACATGATTTTAAGCAAGTTATGATTGGTTTTAGAGGACAGCTAGAGGGTAAAACTACAAAAATCTTCACCTTAGATATGGGTTAATTCCCAACGTTGGTGGAAAGAGATACGTTTACTGAGTTTGAAGTCACCTATTAGAAGAAGAGAAATAAGATTTAAAACAACAGAAAGTATTCGAGGAAAAGAAAAGTCACAGAGTAAAAAGACTCAATTCAGCAAGAAGAAGAAAATGAAAGAAAAAAAAAGATTCCTCTTCTTTTACTCTTAAGAAGATTAATGTTCAGTCGCAAAAAAATAAGAAGTTATTTTAGTTTTAATAGCAGTACGTAATCCTATTATTCCCATTTGTCTTTAGGCAGTGCTTGGTATTTCATTGTTTCCTGGCTCCTCGGTTACATCTCATTGTACATCTCTAGTTGATCTCATTACTGTGTCTATACAATTTCTAAGACTGTCCCAAGTTAACTGTAAGGCTGAGTTCCATAAAGGCCATGCTGGAAGGGACAGTGGCTGTCATCTTTCCTCCTTCCTTCCTATATCTTCATCCGCTAGTCTTCTGTCTTGCATTCTCATGAATGTCAATATTTTGACCACTTCATCCACTTATTCTCAGCTGGTAATGGCTCTTACTCTTTGTTCAGCAGTGAATGTAACTCTTTATTCTAGAAGTGATGGGTCAGGCATTATTACTTTTTTATCACATAATTGTTGCTAAGAACAAAAATAATGCAAAAGAAAGTATGTAATGAAGCCTAACTGTTAGATGAAAAACTAGGAACCCAGCTGCTTACTTAGAAACTACTTACACTTTTTCATTTACTTCTACAATCCCATTCCCCAACACTACATGGAAGCAACTCTACATTTTGTTATTATTATCCCTAGCCTTAAAAAAATTTATTTAAAGAATATTTAAATACAAATTATTTTTGTTTTATTCCATTTGTAAAATCAAAGGAAATTACAAAGAATGAAAATAAAGGAGGAAAACTTATTTTAAAATTCTTACTTTTATTTAAATTAAATTTAATTAACATATATTGTATTATTAGTTTCTGAAGTAGAATTTAGTGTTTCATTAGTTGCATACAACATCCAGTGCTCATTACTTCAGGTGCCCTCCTTAATGCCCATCACCCAATTATGCCATCCCACTGCCCACCTCCCTTCTAGCAACCCTGTTTCCTAGAATTTATCATCAAAAGAGATGATTGATTTGCCTTAATCTTATGATTTGCCTTCCTCTCTGTTTTCATCTTATTTTATTTTTCCTTCTCTTCCCCATGTTCATCTGTTTTGTTTCTTAAATTCCACATATGAGTGAAATCATATGATATTTTTCTTTCTCTGACTTCTTTTGCTCAGCATAATACCCTCTAGTTCTATTCACATTGTTTATTAAAACAAATAAGTAGCTACAAGTACAATCTTAAACATAAACTATGACACCAAGTAATTTAAAGTCAGAGAGAATAAGGAGCTGAAAGCTAGCACCTACTGAGTTAGACATGAGGCAGGAGTAGTTTTTTTTTAGTGTCATCTAGAAGCCTCATGCAATGATCTTTTGCTTAGACAGAGATTTGAGGACATGAGCAGGGCATGGAAGGTGGAGAACAATCCTGTAGAAATAGTTCTAGTTCTGATACTGAGGGAAAAACCAAGCTGATGTCTTATTTCTATTGTTTGTGACCTGTTAAAGTCCATGGCCTGTGCAGGAGGTGAGTGGGATTAAGGACAGAAAAGAGACAATAGCTTTGTTATGACCTATCAGTGATGTAAACACCCAACTTGAAAGAGATATACTCAAAGGGAAAGGAAATAACAGACAGAGAGGATGAGTTTCAGAAGGAAATACCTGACTCAGAGTTTTAGATTATCCCAGCTCCCCCCACCCCCTCAACTCCTGCCCCTTCCAGCCATAGCTAATGATCAGGACCAAGTTGCCCTGTCAAAGAGGGGAGTCACATAGAAAAGAAATTCAAGTTGGAGCTTGCAGAGATACTGCAAAGAAAAGGAGGCAAGGGACATAAACAAAAGGCATACAAAGATCATACAGTACACTAAGAATTATCTTACGGAAGAGGGAAAACTCTCCAGTGTAAAAAACCTAATGTGTGATCTCTAAATACTAAAAGAAGAAAGAAGACAGAAAAGAGATTCACATATTCAAAAGAGAGCCTATAAAACAGCTGAGAAGAGATAAAAGTGATCCAGCCTGCTATTAATCAGGAATAAACAAATGAAAACAGAGATGAGGCACCATGCCACAGTCAGATTTGGCAAGAACTGAACTTCTGACAGTCTTGAATGTTCTTACTGAGAGCAAAGAAAACTTAAATCACATTCCTTACAAGAGAAGAAATTGGTACAATCACTTCAAGGGAGGAGCACCCAGTGAAGATTAAACTGCAAAATTTAAGATCCCCAAATTCCATTCCCCTGTTTTCGCCAGAGGGAGCAGCTCTAAATGAGGTGTGCAAAGATAATCATAGTCATATATAAGTGTATGTGAATGTTAATGATAACACTGTAATAGTGGAAAATTATAAATATTTAAAAATTATAAATAACCCAATATTCATAATTAGGAGAAGGGAAAATAAATTTGGTATTTCTAAAAATGAAATTATATATATCAGTGAAAGTGAAATAAATTGGAGGTGTTTGTATCAATGTAAATATCACAAACATAATGTTGAGTAAAAAAAGGTGCACATAGATTTGTCCATTTGCAAGAAGGATATATATTCATTTATTTAGCAAATACACTGCGTATTTGTTTAAGTCATTGGGGATATAACAGTGGACATAACACACAAAAATCTTCCCTCGTAGAGCTTCCATTTTAGGAGAGGATAACAGACCAAAACCAAAATATATAAGTGAATGACACAGTCTACTTGAAGAAGATGAGTGATATTGAGGGGAAAAAAAACCCCAAAAAACAAGCAGAGCAGGAGAATTGAGAAAGCTGAGAGTATGGCCGTTTTAAACAGGTGGCCAGGGTTAAGCCTCACTGAGAAGTGACATTTGAGCAAAGACTTGAAGGAAGTGAGCAAGCTGGCTAAGCAGATACCTGAGGGAAGAGTGCACCCCTCAAAAAGTGTAGTAAGTGCAAAGCCATAGCAGCAGGAGCCCACCAGTCAGTGTCAGTAAATCAGGAGACTCTCAGTGGAGCAGAAGGGACAGAAGTGGTGCCTGGAGAAAAGGCAGGTAGGACAGGTGTTGGGGAGGGTGGGACAGAGTGGGCAGGCTTTGCACACCATGGCAGTCCTTGTAGGGATCCTGGCTTGGCCTTGCAGGGACTTGAGATGCAAGCATCAAAAGACTGTGTGCAAAGGGCTGACATAATCTGATTTATGTGAGTTTTGCTTGCAAAGAATTTCAAACTTGTACAATAGATGCAAGAATAAGACTGGTTTAAAAAAATCACTGTATCCTTCAAACATTTGTACCTATTATTGATACTGTACCTCATTAGTTTTATCATTTGCACAATCTCTCCCTACACACACACACACACACACACACACACATCCTACAAAATAAAGGAAAAAGAGATGTGTGTTTAAAATGCTGCCTTTCATTGAAGAAATCAAACTCTCTCTTTTTGCAGATGACATGATACTTTATATGGAGAACTCAAAAGACTCCACCCTTAAACTACTAGAACTCCTACAGCAATTCAGTAATGTGGCAGGATACAAAATCAACGTACAGAAATCAGTTGCTTTCCTATACACTAACAATGAAAATATGGAAAGGGAAATTAGAGAATTGATTCCATTTACTGTTGCACCAATAACTGTAAGATACCTGGAAATAAACCTAACCAAAGAGGTAAAGGATCTGTACTCAAGGAACTACAGAACACTCATGAAAGAAATTGAGGAAGACACAAAAAGGTGGAAAAGCATTCCATGCTCATGGATTGGAAGAACAAACATTGTTAAAATGTCTAGACTGTCCAGAGCAATCTATACTTTCAATGCCGTCCTGATCAAAATTCCACCAGTTTTCTTCAAAGGACTGGAACAAACAATCCTAAAATTTGTATGGAACCAGAAAAGACCCTGAATTGCTAAGGAAATGTTGAAAAAGAAAAACAAAGCTGGGGGCATCACATTGCCTGATTTCAAGCTTTACTACAAAGCTGTGATCACCAAGACAGCATGGTACTGGCACAAAAACAGACACATAGACCAGTGGAACAGAATAGAGAGCCCAGATATGGACCTGAAACTCTATGGTCAAATAATCTTTGACAAAACAGGAAAAAGTATCCAGGGGAAAAAAGATCGTTTCTTCA
>CM053614.1:83093978-83130465 GCA_028646535.1 Procyon lotor | reverse complement strand
CAGGGGCGCCTGGGTGGCTCAGTCGTTAAGCGTCTGCCTTCGGCCCAGGTCAGATCCCAGCGTCCTGGGATCGAGCCCCGCATCGGGCTCCCTGCTCCGCGGGAAGCCTGCTTCTCCCGCTGCCATTCCCTCTGCTTGTGTCCCCTCTCTCGCTGTGTTTCTCGCTGTCAAATAAATAAAATCTTTAAAAAAAATAAAAAAAAAAAAAAAAAAAAAAAGAAACACTCCCCAAATTAATCTATAGACTCAATGCAATCTCAAAATCCCAGTTTGACTTCTCTGTATTAATTGAGAAGCTGATTCTAAAATTATTATGAAATTTCAAGTGATCCAGAATAGTCAAAATATGTTGAAAAGAAAAATAAAAAGGACTCATGGTTTCAAAACCCACTCGTAATCAACATAGAGTGGTACTCTTGTGATGAGCACTAGGTGTTGTATGTAAGTGATGAATCACTGTATTCTACTCCAGAAACCAATACTGCACTATATTAACTAAAATTTAAACTTAAAAAGAGTGATACTGGCACAAAGGTAGACATATAGATCAATGTGATAGAACCGAGAATCCATCTATGAACCTACGTGTGTCTTTAACAAATGAATACCCACATGCAAATGAAGAAGAAGGAGGAGGAAGAGGAAGAGGAGGAGAAAAAGAAGAAGAAGGAAGAGGAGGAGAGGAAGTGGAGGGAGGAAGAAGGGGGAGGGGAGGAGGAGAGGAAGTGGAGGGAGGAAGAAGGGGGAGGGGAGATGGAGAAGAGATGAAGGAGGGAGAGGGGAAGGAGGAGGAGAAACTGGTCAAGTATCTCAAACTATACACAAAAATTAATGCAAAATTTATAGAAGATGTAAAGTGTAAGAGCTAAAATGAAACCTTTTAGAAGAAAAGAGTGGTAAATCACCATTGCCTCATATTTGGCAATGGTTTCATAGATGCAGTATCAAAAGCATAAGAATCAGAAGAAAAATAAATTGGACCATTAAAATGTAGAAATTTGGTGCAACAAATTTATGATCAAGAAAATGAAAAGAGGAGGGTGCCTGGGTGGCTCAGTCATTAGGTGTTTGCCTTCAGCTTAGGTCATGATCCCAGGATCTTGGTTCGAACCCTGCATGGGGCTCCCTGCTCAGCAGGAACCCTGTTTCTCTCTCTCCCGCTTCCCCAGCTTGTGTTTCCTCTCTCACTGCGTCTCTCTCTGTCAAATAAATAAATAAAATCTTTAAAATAAAATAAAATGAAATGAAATGAAAAATTAAATTAAATTAAAAAGAAAAGAGAAGAAAAAAAGAAAAGAAAGAAAAGAAAAGAAAAGAAGAAAAGAAAAGAAAAAGAGGGGCATCTAGATGTTTCGGTCAGTTAAGTGTCTGCCTTAGGCTCAGGTCATGATCACAGGGTCCTGGGATAGAGTCCTGCATTGGGCTTCCTGCCAAGCAGGGAGTCTGCTTCTCCTTTTCCCTCTGCCCCTCCCCTTCCCCTCTATGTCTCTCTCTCTTTCTCTTAAATAAATAAACAAATAAATAAATAACATCTTTTTTTTTCAAAAGTGAAAAGAAACCCACAGACTGGGAGAAAATATTTGCAAATTAATCACATAAGAATCTAATATTCAGAACATAGCAAAAATTCCTACAATTCAACAAAAAAGGACAAAGATCTCAACTACAAACTAGGCAAAGACTTAAATAGACATATCTCCAAAGAAGATATACAAATGCCCAACAAGAATATAAAAATAAAATAAACACCGTAGTCATTAAGGAAATGCAAACCAAAACCACAATGAGATAACACTTCACACCTTCTACGATGACTATAATAAAAAGCATAATGTAAAACAGTAAATGCTGGTAAGAATACAGAGAAATTAGACCCTCATAAATTGCTGATTAGAATGTAAAAAGAGTGTAAGCCTGACAATTCACAGACATGTACCCTGGGGCAAATAATACATTATATGTTAATAAAAAAATTTATTTAAAAAAATATGTAAAATGATGCAGTCTCTTTGAAAAACAGTTTGGCAATTACTCAAAAGCTTAAACAAAGTTATCATATGACTCAGCAACTCCACTTGTAAGTATATATCCCAAGGAATTGAAAACACATATCTACACAAAAACTTGTGCACAAATGTGCGTAGCAACATAATTTATAACAGCCCCAAATTGGAAACAACTCAGATTTCCATCAGCGAATGAATGGTATATCCATACAATGGGTTATGATTCAGTCATTAAAAGGAATAAAGTTCTGACTCATGCAACAACGTGGATGAATTCTAAAAACATTATGTTAAATGAAAGAAGCCAACACAAAATAGCACACATTATGTAATTTCATTTATATGAAATGACCAGAAGAGATATATCCAGATGGAAAGATGCAAATCAGTGGTTTCCATAGGCTAAGACTGTGACTTTGTGGGGTGCAACCTGTTAACATATAAAAGGTTTCCTTGGGGGATGATGAAAATATTTTGGGATTAGATAGCAGTGATGGTTGCTTTCATTTGTTAATATACTAAAAGCGACTGAATTATACATTGGACTGGATTCTATGGTATGTGACTTATATCTCAATTTATAAATAAGTTTAGATTTTGAAAAGCATATCGAACTGTGTAAAAAATGCTTCCAGAAAAGTGCTATACTCTTTTATTCTTTAAATTATAGTCACCTTTTGCTAAAACCAGTTCCTAGACAAAGTCTTTATCCCTGAAAGTTAACTTCCTTTCAACAGTCGCAGGTTGTCTGACTATTTTAATACTGAAAAACAAATTTAGCAGCTGGATAAGTAAAGGCATCCATGTAAAATTATTTGGGTTTAAATATTGTAAACTATTTCTTAAAACATGACAAAAATTACTACTGGTATACTTGAGTTCATATCCTTGAGCCAGCATTAAAAAACACTGGGTATCAGATTGGATTAAAAAGGAAGACCCATTCAGATGCTGTCTCTAAGAGACTCATTTTAGACCCAAAGTCACCTTCAGATTGAATTCGAGGGGGTGAAGGACCATTTGCCTTGCTAATGGACATCAAAAGAAAGCTGGTCTAGCAATCCTTATATCAAATTATATTTTACTAAAGATTTTATTTATTTATTTGACAGAAAGGAGAGAGATCACAAGTAGGCAGAGAGGCAAGCAGAGAGAGAGGAGGAAGCAGGCTCCCCACGGAGCAAAGAGCCCAATGTGGGGATCAATCCCAGGACCCTGAGATCATGACCTGAGCCAAAGGCAGAGGCTTTAACCCACTGAGCCACCCAGGTGCCCCAAACAAATTATATTTTGAAACAGACTGTAATAAGAGATGAAGAGGGACACTATATCATATTAAAAAGGTCTATCCAACAGGAAGACCTAACAATTGTAAATATTTACATTCCTAACTTGGGAGCAGCCAATTACATAAACCAACTAATAACCAAATTAAAGAAACACATTGATAATAACACAATAAGAGTAAGGGACTTTAACACCCTACTCACAGCAATGGGCAGATCATCTAAGCAGAAGATCAACAAGGGTACAAGGGCTTCAAATGACACACTGGACCAGATGGACTTCACAGATATACACAGAGCATTTCATCCTAAGCAACAGAATACACATTCTTCTCAAGTACATATGGAACTTTCTCCAGAATAGATCGCATACTGGGTCACAAATCAGGTATCAACCAGTAACAAAATATGCAGGGATTATTCCCTGCATATTTTCAGATCACAATGCTTTGAAACTTGAACTCAATCACAAGAGGAAATTTGGAAGGAACTCAAATACTTGGAGGTTAAAGAGCATCCTAGTAAAGAATGAATGGGTCGATCAGGAAATTAAAGAAGCATTTAAAAAATCCATGGAAACAAAGGAAAATGAAGACACAACTGTTCAAAACCTTTGGGATGCAGCAAAGGTGGCCCCCAAGAAGAAGGTACATAGCAATACAAGCCTTGCTCAAAAAATTAGAAAAGTATCAAATACACAAGCTAACCTTGCACCTAAAAGAACTGGAGAAAGAACAACAAATAAAGCCTAAACCAAGCAGAAGAGAAATAAGAAAGATTAGAGCAGAGAAGCCAAAAGATCAGTAGAACAGATCAATGAAACTAGAAGTTGGTTCTTTGAAAGCATTAACAAGATCAATAAACCTCTAGCACACATACCAAAAAGAAGAGAGAAAAGACTCAAATTAATAAAATAATGAATGAAAGAGAAGAGATCATGACCAACACCAGGGAAACACAAACAATTGTTAGAACATATTGTGAGTAAGTATATGCCAACAAATGAGGCAATCTGGAAGAAATGGATGCATTCCTAGAAACTTATGAACTATCAAAACTGAAACAGGAAGAAATAGAACACCTGAACCGAGTCCTAACCAGCAAGGAAATTGAAGCAGTAATCAAAGTGTCCCAACAAATAAGAGTCCAAAGCTAGACAGCTTCTCAAGAGTATTCTGCCAAACATTTAAAGCAGAACTAATACCTATTCTTCTGAAGCTGTTTCAAAAAATAGAAATGGAAGGAAAACTTCCAGACTCATTCTTTAAGGCCTGGATTACTCGATCCCAAAACCACCCCTCCAAAAAGGAGAATTGTAGGCCAGTATTCTTGATAAACATGGATGTCAAAATTCTTATCAAGATACTAGTCAATAGGATTTGACAGTACATTAAAAGGATTATTCACCATGACCAAGTGGGATTTATTTCTGACTGCAAGTGTGGTTAAATATTTGCAAATCAACCAATGTGATACATCACATTCATAAAAGAAAGGACAAGAATTATATGGTCCTCTCAATTGACACAGAAAAAGCATTTGAAAAAATACAGCATCCTTCTTGATTAATACCCTCCATGGTGTATGGATCGAGGGAACATAGCTCAATTTCATAAAAGCCATCTATGAAAAACCCCCAGCAAATATCATTCTCAACAGGGAAAAACTGAGAGCTTTTCCCCTAAAGTCAGAAACATGTTTCCCCTAAGATCAGGGATGTTCATTCTCACTGCTAGTGTTCAACATCATACTAGAAGTCCTAGCCTCAACAATTAGACAACAAAAAGAAATAAAAGGCATTCAAATTGGCAAAGAAGAAGTCAAACTTTCTCTCTTCACAGACAACATGATGCTTTATGTGGAAACCAGTAGACTCCATCCCAAAATTGCTAGAGTTCATACAGCAATTCAGCAATGTGGCAGGACATATAATCAATGTACAAAAATCAGTGGCATCTCTATAAACAGTGAGACAGAAGAAGGAGAAATTAGGGAATAGATCTCATTTACAATTGCATCAAAAACCATAAGATACCTAGGAATAAACCTAACCAAGGAAATAAAGGATCTGTACTCTAAAAACTACAGAACGCTTATGAAAGAAATTGAAGAAGACACAAAGAAATGGAAAAACATTCCATGAATTGAAAGAACAAATATTGTTAAAATGTCTAGGCTACCCAGAACAATCTATGCATTCAATGCAATCCTAATGAATATACCATGAACATTTTTCACACAGCTGAATCAAATAATCCTTAAATTTATAAGGAACCAGAAAAGACCCCATATATCCTAATGTTGAAATGAAGAATGTTGAAAAAGAAAACTGAAGTTAGTGGCATCATAATTCCAGACTTCAAGCTATATTACACAGCTATAATCATCAAGACTGTATGGTACTGGCACAAAAACAGACACACAGAACAACGGAGCAAAACAGAGAGCCCAGAAATGGACCATCAGCTCTATGCCCAACTGATCTTCTACAAAGCAGGAAAGAATATCAAATGGAAAAAGGACAATCTTTTCAAGAAATGGTGTTGGGAAAATTGGACAGCCACATGTAGAAGAATGAAACTGGACCATATTCTTACAATATACACAAAAATAGAACCAAAATGCATGAAAGACCTAAATTTGAGACAGGAAATCATCAAAATCCTAGAGAAGAACAAGGCAGCAACCTCTTTGTCCTCAGCAGCAGCAACTTTTTGCTAAATATAGGCAAGAAAAGCAAAAATGAACTATTGGGACTTCATCAAGATAAAAAGCTTCCGCATAGCAAGGGAAACAGTCAACATAATTAAAAGGCAACCTATGGAATGGGAGAAGATATTTACAAATGATATAAAGGACTAATATCCAAGATCTATAAAGGACTTATCAAATTCAAAAAACCAGATAATCCAGTCATGAAATGGGCAGAAGACATGAACAGACATTTCTTCAAAGAAGACATACAAATGACCAACAAACACATGAAAAAATGCTCTACATCACTTGGCATCAGGGAAATATAAATCAAAACCACAATGAGATACTACCTCACACTAGTCAGAATGGCTAAAATTAAGAAATGAGGAAACAACATTTGTCGGCAAAGATGTGGAGAAAGAGGAACCCTCTTACACTCTTGGTGGGAATGCAAGGTGGTACAGCCACACTGTACCCTATGACCTGTGTTTATGATCCAATAAATACTGAAATTATTTTTCAGTAATTGCACTATTCGGTATTTACCCTAAAGATACAAATACAGTGATCCGAAGGGGCACCTGCACCCCAATGTTTATAGCAGCAATGTCCACAATAGCCAAACTGGAAAGAACCAAGACGTCCATCAACAGATGAATGGATAAAGAAGATGTGATATATATACAATGGAATATTTCTCAGCCATCAGAAAGGATGAATACTTAACCATATACATCAACATGGATGGCGCTGCAGGATATTATGTTGAATGGCATAAGTCAATCAGAGAGAGACAATTATATGATTTCACTCATATGTGCAATCTAAGAAACAAAACAGAGAAAGGATCATAGGGGAAGAGAGGGAAAACTGAATGGGAAGATATCAGAGAGGGATAAAAAAACATGAGAGACTCCTCACTATAGGAAACAAATTGAGGGTTGCTGGAAGGGAGGTGGGTGAAGGGATGGGTAATGGGGTGATGGGCATTAAGAACAGCACATGATGTGATGAGCACTGTATGTTATATGCACCTGATAAATTATTGAACGGTACACCTGAAACTAATAATGCACTATATTGGGGCGCCTGGGTGGCTCAGTCCTTAAGCGTCTGCCTTCGGCCCAGGTCAGATCCCAGGGGCCTGGGATCGAGCCCCGCATCGGGCTCTCTGCTCTGCAGAAAGCCTGCTTCTCCCGCTACCAGTCCCTCTGCTTGTGTTCCCTCTCTCGCTGTGTTTCTCTCTGTCAAATAAATAAAAAAATCTTTAAAAAAATAATAATAATAATGCACTATATTTTGGCTAACTGAATTTAACTAAAAAAATGTGTCTCTGCTAAGGATAAAACTTAATAGTATTCTTTCAAAAAATAACTACAACATCAATAATAATGTGATGACCTAACATGCATTGGAATAGAATATATGTTATTTATCTAATTCAGGAAGCTTAATGTTACATAGTAAGTCAATATTTTGATGTGCATAGACCAGCAGTATAAAACTCTATCATATTAGACTGTTTGGCAATTGGAAGTATTTCAAAAAATTTTTGCTCAAGTTATCCAATGGATTTTTATTTATCATCTCTTTAATATATGATAGAGTCTAACTTAATGATGTATGACAAACAACAATCATAATGTTCTTTAGTTCATTTGCAGCATAATATTTTTGCAAGCAATCAAAATTGTCTAATAAAATAGGGCAAAAATAAATAAATGAAATATATAAAGTATCAATTATAGGGGGATTTGGGTGGCTCAGTGGGTTGAAGCCTCTGCCTTCAGCTCAAGTCATGATCTCAGGGTCCTGGGATTGAGCCCTGCATCAGGCTCTCTGCTCAGCATGGAGCCTGCTTCCCCTTCTCTCTCTGCAAAAACAAAGTATCAATTACATGTACAATACATTCTTTAAATTATTTGTCATATTTTACAGGCCGATAACATTTTAGTAACATTTTAAAATTAAAATTTCTTTAACATAACTTACATACATGGATTAACATTTTTTTGGACATTACAAGAGGATGTAAAATTTAAAGAAAAGATCACCTTACCTCCAATTTCATTTCCTATCACTACCACTGTTAAGATTTTGCTTTAATTTCTTTACTAAGTGACATTATGAGTCTTAATAATAACTTGATAGCACTGTTTCTTGATTCATCAACTTTTAGAAACTTCTAATAATGAAATAATCTATACTTTCAGAGGAATTACAAAACAAAATACCAGAAAAAGAGAGTCCTTTTTACTAAGCTTTCATTTGTTACCATCTTGCATAGAACAATTACCAAACAAGAACAATTTTAAAAACTAAGAAAATAGCATCAGTGTGGTATTAACTAAACTACAGAATTTATTCATATTTCACTCAATTTTTCACTAATATTTTCTGACTCAAGATCTCAACTAGGATTTATCAACTTTTAACAAGACCAATTGATCCTTCTCAAAGAACTATGAGATTAGCACATTTAACACAACCTCCTATGTTCCTTTGCTTTTGAGCTCTCTATAATTACTTATTATATATCTGTGTTCTTATAATGATGCAATTATAACTCCCATGTTTTGATTATCAACTTTTAAAAAGTATTTAATATTTTCCCACTTTGAAACATTAGGAAATTAGCCTACTTACACTTCCTTTCACTTATTTTTCCTTATCTACTTCTTAATTTTGTTAAATTATTATTTTTATACTATTAAAGTTTATCATATTTATTTTATGTATTTATATTACAGTACCTTTGTCTTAATTCTCCATGTATTAAAACCCACCAAAATGATCCATTTAACACCTTGGCTTCTCAGTTCATTGAATTTTACTTCTCTGATGAGCTTTTTCTCTGTCTTATGTCAGCCTCTCATTCTCTTGAGAATCCCTCAGAACCTGTCACTATCAATATTCACAGCTTCAGCAAAATTTCAAGCATCAAGTATTCCTCTCTCTTCTTCCTACCCCCTATCTTTCTGGCTTATCTTCTTCAATTCTTTGACTTCCAAAAGTTTCTTCATGCCTTCTGTTACTCTTCTTTCTCACTACTCACTACCCTATCCTTAACTATACTTCCTATCCCTATTCATTAGTTTGTTTCCTAGAATTTTATATATATGAACTATTTTTGCTAGCTCCTTTTACTAAGCAAAACAATTTTACAATTCATCTCTCTCTCATTTTTTCCAATTACTGAGTAATATTCCATTATACATATGTAATTATTCACCTGTTGATGGACATTTGGGTTGCTTTTTAATTTGGAGCCATTACAAACAAATCTGCTATTACCACTTATTTAGAAATCCTTGTATGGACATACATCTCCTTTCCTCTAGAGCCATTCCTAGACATAGAGCGGTTAGATCACACGGCTGTATCACATTATGTTTACCTTTTTAAGGAGCTACGAAACCATTACTAGTGTGATTGTGCCACTTTACCTCCCTACCACCAGTGTCTGAGAATTCCAGTTTCTTCAAATCTTCACCAAAATGTCATATGGCCAGTCTTTAAACTTCAGTCACTCAAACAAATAAGAGTGTAGTGTTTATCTAGTTGTCGTTTAAATTTGCATTTCTCTAATGATGAATGATGTCAAGCTTCATGTAATTATTTGCCATCCATATGCTTCCTTTGGTGAAGTATGTGTTCAAATTTTTTGCCCATTTTTTAGTTGCCTGGAATTAACTGGGCTGTTTTGAGATGTCTTCAATATTTTGGATACAAATCCTTTATCAGATATCTAGTTTGAAAACAATTTCTCCCATTATATACTTGTCTTTTTATTCTCTTAACAGTGTTTTTTTAAATAAAGCTTTTATTTATTTATTTATTTATTTATTTATTTATTTATTTATTTGACACAGAGTGAGTGAGCGAGAGTGAGACACAGAACAAGCATAAGCAGGGTGAACAGCAGGCAGCGGAGAAGCAGGCTACCTGCTGAGCAAGGAGCCTGATAAGGGGCTCGATCCCAGGACCCTGGGATCGTGACCTGAGTGGAAGGCAGACACTTAACCGACTGAGCCATCCAGGCGCCCCAACAGTGTTTTTTGAAGAGCAGAAAAATTTTAAATTTGATAAAGACCCATTTTTTATCATTTTTTTTTATATCTAGATCTTAAAAATATCCATTCAGAAACTGGATTAATATCTTTGCTTTAGGTGTGTCTACCCTTATACAATGCTGTTCTCTCCATTTTGGGAAAATACCTCTGACTTTTGTGGAAACCCAGGGATAATATCAGGCTCTGCTTTCTTCACTGTTCAGGCCTAACCCCATCTCTCAGAACCTCTCCTGCTGGCTAGCCCCCCACCTCTTTAGGGACTCATTAGGCTAAAGCATGCTAATTATGCTTTAGCTTAATGACCACTAAAACCTAAGACCACTATGACTTATTTGCCTGCACACAAGAACTGCTCCATCTATTTCCAATTTAATATCTTCTGACGGTGTCTGGATCACCCCCACTGTCCGCACTTATTGGTTTAGGGTCTTATCAGGGATCTCTTAGATTGATCTTCGAAGCCCCTAGTGTCTAAAGCAGTGACTCTACTCTGATTTCTCTACCCCTTCTACCCCATTTCTTTTCTCTTTTTCTATGATATCCCAAGACTTCTGGTGTGCTGATGGCATCTTTCATATTTTCCAGAATGGTTACATTTTCATTTAATTTACATTTTTATTTCACACATGGGAATTTGAGAGACAGGTAAGGCAGCAAAAGGTGCCGTGGCTACTGTCTTCAAGTAACGTATTCCCAGCCTTTCATGTGGTTTCCTTCCATTGAAAATGACAAATATAAACTAGTTTTAGAGAAAAAGGCAAAGATGAGGGCAGAAGATGTTCTTACTCACGCGACCGAGAAATCAAAGCACAGTTGGGTCTAAAGATTCCAACAATGCCTTCTGATCTCTGTCTTTCCTTTATCCCCTCTGCTTGTCTTCATTTTCTTGCTCTCTCCACATGTGAGCAAGATGGCTTCTGGCAGCTCCAAAGCTATACCATCCTCACAGGTGATGATCCCAAAGAGAGACACCCTTTAGCAACACTCATGCTTCATATCTCCTGGTGAAACTCTGGCTAGTATATTGAGTCATGTGACTAATCCTGAATCACTATGACCAAAGGGACGGATATCGTGGTTGTGCTTGTAGCTATGGGAGTATTTGGGATTGGGAAAATTGAAGAAGGGTCAACTCTATCCAAATACACAGAATGGGTTCTCCTAATGTAATTATGGATTGTGAATCAGAAAGAAGAAGATGAAGATGAAGAAAAAAAAGGAGAAAGAGAAAGAATAAGAAGGGGAAGGAAGAGGAAGAAGAACAAGAACAAGAGGAGGAAGGAGAAGGGGAAGAGGAAGAAAGAGGAGAAGGAGCAGGAAGAAGAGGAGGAAGAGGAATGGGATATTGGGCAAAAATCACCTGGAGTTAACAAATCCGTGAATTGGATCATGACATTTAGAGTATAGTATAGACTGTCAATAAAATATAAGATTCTAGAAACAAACCAGCTGCATATAAGAAGCATGTCAGGGAACCTGGGTGGTTTAGTAGGTTAAGCACCTGCCTTCAGCTCCGGTCATGAGCTCAGGGTACTGGGCTCGAGCCTCATGTTGGGCTTCCTGTGAACAGGGAGCTCTTCTCCCTCTCCTCCCTGCTCACGCTCTCTCTTGCTACCTATCTCTCCCTCTCTCAAATAAATAAAATATTTTTTAAAAAGAATTAAGCATGTCATAAAACCAGTATTCCTAACAAATGGGGGAATAGCTAGAATGTTAAATTAGTGTTACTGATACGAAAGAATATCTGTCTAAAATGTTTAAGAGTTAGAAATTTTTCTTCACTCCTTAAACCAAATATGCCATATGAAACAAAATTGTGGTGATAAAGAAATAAAACTGCAGCCTCAGCACGGAGGATTTTCTAAGGATTTATTGAGCCAGTAATTTATTTATTACTAAATAAATTCTACACACCAGGACTTTTCTAGTTATTTGGGCTACATCTGTAAAGAATTCAAAAATTCTGTTCTAATGGAGCTTACATTCTAGCAGGGCAAATACATGATTAAAAGAACAGACAAAATAAATAAGTTATGCAGTGGGTTAGGTGAGACATGCTATGAAAAACCAGAACCGGGGCGCCTGGGTGGCTCAGTGGGTTAAAGCCTCTGCCTTCGGCTCAGGTCATGATCTCAGGGTCCTGGGATCGAGCCCCGCATCGGGCTCTCTGCTCGGCATGGAGCCTGCTTCCCCCTCTCTCTCTGCCTGCCTCTCTGCCTGCTTGTGATCTCTCTCCTCTCTGTCAAATAAATAAATAAAATCTTAAAAAAAAAAAAAAAACAGAACTGAAGCAGGACAAGAAGGTGATACTTAAGCAGAGTTGAAGAAGGTGAGGGAAAACGCAGGGGAAAGAGCATCCCTTCCCTCCAGTGGAAACCACTAGGGCAAAGTTCCTGAAGCAAGAATGTCCCTGGTATGATGAGAAGCAAGAAAGAAGCCAGAGTGGTGGAAAGAGAGAGAGCAGGAAGAACAAATAGAAAGTGGGGTCAAAATTAGGGGAGGGTACAGATCATAGGCTCTCGAGGCCTCTGTGAGACTTTAGCTCTTACTCCTACAAAATGGGGTTTGCTCTAAGGAGATCCAAAAGGATCACTCTGGCTGCTGTGTTGGATTGACCTTGAGAGGAAGAGGGTAAAAGTGGGGGCAGAGAGCACAGGTAGGGGGTAAGCAGAGTGTCCCAGGTAGACAAAATTGTGCCCAGAACAAGAACATAACTGTGGTAGAGATGATGGGGCATGGTCAGATTCCACGTGTAACTGAAGAAAGACCCAAAAGTTTTCCTGAGAGACTGGCTTAGGGGCTTAAGGGGAAAAGATGAGTAAATGATGACCCAGGTGTTTTGGCTTAAAGGACTGAGGTGGTCGGGTGGGAAGAGCAGCAGGTGGAGCTGGCTTAAGAGGGAAGTTCAGGAGTTTCATGTATGAGATATTAGGCATTCTAAGTATAAAATGCTAAAATATGCATTTTATACTTAGGCATCCAAGGGGGACTATCAAATATTTGGCATCCAAGGGGGACTATCAAATAAGCAGTTGCTTATACAGCCTGGAGTGTGGGGGAAAAGGGTCTGACTAGAGTCATAAATTCGCGAGATGTGACGTAACATGTGACGTAATTAGAGAGATGTGAACCTGAGTGAATGAATGAAGGCGAGCACTCAAGGAGTGTGTGGAAACAGAAGAGTGTAGATAAAGGATAAGACAAAAGCAAAAATCATAAAGGAATTTTTAAGAATGCACCTGTGTTATAATGTAAGACTTCTTTGTGTTAATAAAGGAAAATATACAGGGCACCTGGGTGGCTCAGCTGGTTGAATATCTGCCTTCAGCTCAGGTCATGATTCCAGGGTCCTGGGATTGAGCCCCACATCTGACTCCCTGCTCAGTGAGAAGCCTGCTTCTCCCTCTGCCTGCCACTCTGCCTATTTATGCTCTATCTCTCTCTCTCTCTCTGTCAAATAAATAAATAAAATCTTACGGGCACCTGGGTGGCTCAGTCATTAAGGGTCTGCCTTCGTCTTGGGTCATGATCCCAGGATCCTAGGATCAAGCCCAACATCGGGCTCCCCGCTCAGCAGGAAGCCTGCTTTTCCCTTTCCCACTCCCCCTGCTTGTGTCCCCTCTCTCTTTCTTTGTCTCTGTCAACTAAATAAAGAAAATCTTTTAAAATAAATAAATAAAATCTTTTAAAAAAAAGGAAAGTATAAAAGTGCAAAATGATTTTGAACCACATACAACAGACATAGGATCACTTACCTTGATATGTAAAAATGTCTTAAAAATCAATAAGAGAAAAACAACTGTATCAATAGAAAATCAGGCCAAAGGGCGCCTGGGTGGCTCAGTTGGTTGAGCAACTGCCTTCGGCCCAGGTCATGATCCTAGAGTTCTGGGATCGAGTCCTGCATTGGGCTCCCAGCTCCACGGGGAGTCTGCTTCTCTCTCCGACCTTAACTCCTCTCATGCTCTCACTTTCTCTCTCTCTCTCAAATAAATAAATAAATTCTTTAAAAAAAAAAAAAAAAGAAGAAGAAGAAAATCAGGCCAAAGACACTTGGGCAGACAACTGAAAATAAAGGAGAAGAAAAAATCAACAATAAGATTTGAAATTGTTACACTAAACAAAACAAATAAATGCAAGTGGAAATAATAAGAAATACCATGCCTTTAGCAACTAAGAAAATGATTTTTAATAATAAAACTTATAGAAGACAAGATGATCTCCATGCTTTGCAAAGTAAAAAAGCATGTCGCAAAGCAATATGTACAGAATATCTCACTTTCATAAAAATTAAACATGTGATAGATAATGTTAACTCATCATAGGATATGATGCTACATATATGATATGATATAAACTGTAAAGGGGAAAATATGTACATTAACATAGAGACATTTTTATACATGGAAGGAAATATGCTAACGTATGAATAATGATCAGTGATGAGATTATTTTTTTATATCTTTATATTGTGTTTCTCAAAATGTCAACTATTAGCATGAATGTTTTTGGTAATCAGGGAAGCAGTGGTTTGATAAGTCACTGAGAACAAAAAATTCCCAGTAAATACACAGTTGACAGAGACATTGGTAAAGTATTAGCTGAACATAAAACCACACAGCAGTGAACAAGGCAACCAAAGTTTAAATTTTCTCCTCTAGCTACAAATAAAATACTCCATACACATGCAAGGCCATGTTATTTGTGTGTTGCTTTTATAATTACGAAGCTAAATTTGTTCAGTTTTATATTATGGGGACTGAATGAACACTATCATTCCGTAGAGAAATGCTAGAATAAATTAAGCAGACAATGATCTAGCTAATGCGGCTCACGCAGCCCCCTATATCACTTGTTCAGACTTATTTGCCTCCTTTTTCCTGAAAGTCCTACTATTTGGGTCACTTCTTTGGAATACACAAAGCACAAGGAGGTGCTACTTAGATGAGGAGGAAGGGGTCCAGAATCCCTTTGTGCAAATGCACAGTAATGTGGACTAGTCCCTGAACTTGAGTAACTGGACCTCCAGGAGGAGACAAAGAATCTGATCTGCAGATAAACTTGAATGTGCACACACTGGTTAAGCACACATTTATCTTGTAGGGCTTCCTGAAGTCCCAAGGATTTTTAAAGAAATTGGAAAATTTAGGTTTTTATTTAAATGTCTCCAAAAGGAAAAAGGAAATGAGTGTGGGAAGAAAGTAGATGAAGAGGACCACAGCCGTTTAAAAGGAGGAGGCCTGTGGACAATGATCACTGGCTTAACAGAATGGAAATGCAGGGTGGTGGGTGAGAAGGCATCAGCAGGGAATAAGCAGGTCTGGACCACAGAATCCTGAAAGGGTTAGCAACTGAAGCAGAGCTACCTCTTAAGGCCAGGTTCAGAATGTGGCTGAAAATAAGGGATTGATTAAAGGTCCACCTAAGAAGCAGTCAAAGTCTCAGATTTCCAACCCTGGCCCCAAAAGCAAAAAGTTCCTCCCTCTCTTTCCTGGGAAGTGAACAAACCATCTGCATACACAGGTTTGCTGCATACACAGCAAAGAATAAACTGAGAGGCTGATCTTAACACAGTTTTTCTCTTATAAATCATAATGAGTCCAATGAATATATTGTATATGAATTATATACATGTGTGTACATATTATATATACACATGTATATAATATGATTATGCATATAATCATATATACCATATATATAATATGTATATACATGTATATAATATGAATGTATATATATGATTGTATACATAATCCTGGGACTCCAGATACTAAAATATGTTAACATCTGAGTGGACACTTGGAACAGTGAGTCCTTAGAGCTAATCCTAGAGACATGGCAAGTTTGCATGAAGGAAGCACAGAGACAAGAAAGCTTCATGGCTCATTTCATTCCAGGAAGGCTTTTATTTGAGACTTTGAGTTTACTGTTAGTCCGCATTTTAGGAGACATTGTTACATATTGGTCAACAGATCTCAAAACTTTATGACTTTAATGTGTCAAAATGAAAGAACAGCCAACCAAATGAAATGAACCACGAAGATACTTGAATAAAAGTGGACATACAATTGACTTAAAATTTATTCAAATGCCCCTGAATTTATTAGTTGCACCTTGTAACAGAAGTTAACATGTACCAACATTGTTTTCATTTATTTCCTTAATACCAAATTAATTTCAGCAAGGAGAAATGAAATTCTCAATAAGTATCTTGTACTTGCTATGTCTGAGTCGAATTATTAAATCTTCCTGACCTATTGGATTAGTTTAATTTCTTAACCGATGACTCGTTATTCACAGTCTTCACTTTTAGTCATCTAACTAAACTAAATGCACTGAAAATAACTTTGAATTCTGTGTAATATTATAGTAAGTTTTGTGTGGTGTGTATCTGTGTGTGTGTAATCTTTTGTTTATATTGTACACACAGAAATGGCAGAGAGAGACACACAGAGACAGAAGCAGGGAGAGAGAGATTCCACAAATACATTTTGGGGTTTTTTTGTTTTTTTTTGGTATCTGCTACAATCATATGCTCCCACATCATTAACACAAATAATATAAAGTACTTTCCTCTCACCTTTCCAGTTATGCCACTGAATTTAGCCCTTTACAAGTAATATTTATAATATTGGCTGATGTACTTCGGTGCAGAAAGAAGAAAATGTTTATTTTATTTCCTGAGACTTGAAAGTAGCCACACCAGGCTCACCTTGTAAAAGCTAATTCTGGGCTTTGAAGGAAGCTCTATTTGCCACAGAGCAGAGAAACAAGAAGCAGTAGGGAAATTGCAAGTCTTGCCAATTGTGGGTTCTGCCATTCTGGGATGCAGAAATACAAAATTAAAAAGGCCAGTCCTGGCCCCTGTGATTTCTTTTTCTCTGGGTCCAACACTTTGGACTCCAGTCAACCCCAGCAGCTGGCATCCCAGACGAGTCTTAGTAGGTCAGGTTAGAATCCTGGCCATTCCCACTCAGCCCTTAATCTGTACCCACCACACACAAGGGGCCATTTGAATGAGACCTTAAGAACCAGAGCTCTGCCTATTCTTCATTTTGGGCAAGATTCATCTTTGTTCCTCAAAAGACAATGGCTGTGCTCCTTTCCTCTCAGTTGAACTCTTGGCAACCTACAAAAAGCAGGGCATCTGTCTCTGGGGTCTTAATTTCCCACTGAACTCACTTTGTTCCTATTGTATACATCAGGTCTCCAAATACATCTGAAATATATCCGTAGCTCTCGAATGAATACTATGAGCTTCATAGCTGATGTGCCTTCTCTCATCAGTTGGGTTTGGGAACTGGTGATAACGCACAGGGGGGCAGTCATGAAGAAGCTGGCAGAATCAGAAGCAGGCATTCCAATCAGCAGTCAGGCCACATCTGTCCGTCACTACTCAAGTAGTGTCCCTCTCCACTCAATCTGGAAAATGTGAACATTTGATTGTGGAGGAAATATTTGGCGAGCTTCTAGTATGAATCAGGACTATGCAAGGTGTTGGTGGTATAAAGGCAAACAAGGGATCCCGTGGGGCGCCTGGGTGGCTCAGATGGTTAAGTGTCTGCCTTCAGCTCAGGTCGTGATCCCGGGGTCCTAGGATCGAGTCCCACATCGGGCTTCCTGCTCATCAGGAAGCCTGTTTCTCGCTCTCCCACTCCCACTGCTTATGTTCCCTCTCTCACTGTGTCTCTCTCTGTCAAATAAATAAATAAAATCTTTAAAATAAAAGTGGGGGGGAGCCCAGCCCTCCAGTATATTTCAACTTAGTGAAGAAGAGGAATATATTAGAATGTGATATGCACTCACTGAACAAAGGTATTTTTCAACTTGCTATGTGCCATGCCTATGACGCGTCCTCTTGTCGTTGACTTTTATTTTTCTCTCACACCCACATCCTGTCTGTTCTAAATCCTGTCAGCTCTATCTTCAATGTATGTGCTGGATCCTGCACTTCTCATCATGACTGCCAACTGCCATGCCTTGAGCCATCAGTGTCCCCTATATGAAGTGTTAGAGAATCCCCCAACTGACCACCCCTACCTGTTCAGCACCCAGCCCAGGGCCTCTGCACTTGCTGTTCCTGCCTGGAACTTTCTTCCTTCAAACAGGCACCTGCACCACCATATCACCTAGTTCAAGCTTGGGCTCAAATATCACCTTCACAAGAAAGCTTTCTCTGACAGCATAAACACATTTTCATCTCATTGTCAATCTTGTTTTATGTATATCCTCACCAATGCCCCCAACTTGCATTATTTCGATCTAAATACTAGATGTCTTATCTTTTCACTTGTAAATGTTTCACAAATAAATATTTTTTGTTGAAAAAAAACTCCACAATAGCTCTATCGCATCTAAAAAATTAACAACAATTTCTTAATGTTATCCAATATCCAGTAAGTATATACATTTCTCCCAAAGACCAATATGTGTTTTTAAGTTTGATTCAGAATTCAAACAAGAATCTCTCATAAGGTTTTTAAAAAATGTATTCTCTTGGTCTTTCCAACTCTCCTCTCCTTCCTTCCCTCCTCTGGCTTTCTCTTTCTTCATCCCTCTCTTCTTCTCTGTCTCTTTCCCAATTTATTTGTTGAGGAAAGTGAATGGTTTGTCCTAGAGTATTTTTTTAAGATTTTATTTATTTATTTGACAGAAAGAGAGATCACAAATAGGCAGAGAGGCAGGCAGAGAAAGGGGGAAGGAGGCTCCCTGCTGAGCAGAGAGCCCAATGTGGGGCTCGATCCCAGGACCCTGAGATCATGACCTGAGCTGAAGGCAGAGGCTTTAACCCACTGAGCCACCCAGGTGCCCCGTGTCCTATAGTATTTTATACACTCTAGATTTTGCTGACTGTAAACTATCCTATTTCCTATAAACAGGTAATTAAACCTAGATGTTTGATTAGATCCAAGTTAAAAATTTTAGCAAAAATAATGCATAGGTTATGTTATATATTTTAATCAATAGGCACATAATGTCTTTTCTCTCCCTCTCTTACTCTCTCTCTCTCTCTTATATATCTGCAGTCATTAATAGATCCACCAGTTCCTGGATCTATTATTTCATTAGAGGTAAAAAAATTTTGATATCCAGTGCTATAAATCTGTTTCCAATTTTTTTTTTAGCTGGAAGAGATAGTAATAAGTCAAGAAATAGTTGTGCTAGGTTTGGATGAGATCATCTAAGAAGAGGATACAGAGAAAGCCCTGGGGAATAACATTTCAGGAAAATGAGGGGGAGAAAAAAGGCTCTTAAAAAGGAACCTAAAAAATAAAAGTCCTGAAAGGAAGGAGAAAACCGTCAAAGAATCCAACACAGAAGAAACTTTTCAAGAAATAGTGAGGAGTCCTGTGCCAGATGTCACAAATATATAAAGGTAAAGAATAGAAAGAAAAATCATTTAGAAACAGCATTAAGGTATGTTCCTTACCACAATTCCCATTATTGTATTTTAAAGAATCGATGAAGATTTACATTATTTATCACCCCAAATCACATGTCCTGCATCCAAAACTGACTTCCATGTGACAGCCTCTACCAGGAGGGGAAGCGGACTTATCAGGCTAGTGGATAAGGAGGGTGCATTCAATCTGAGAAGGTTGACCCATCCAAGTATAAATGGGCCCTGGACAATGGGTTCTAGTCACCTTCCATGACGAATCAATGGCCAGGACCATACATAACCAGTCTCAGTTGTGCTTGCAAGTGAACCACCTGAAAATCACCAAATGGAGAACACCATGGGGAAGGAAGTGGAATGACTCAAAATGCCTTGGATATCGAGTGGTAAAGTCCCACATAAGGAAAGTATCAACCAGCAAAGCAAGAGCAAGTAGCCTAGTGGGTGGTGGAGAAAGTTGACATTGAGATAAGATGACTGTAGAGAAGGCCTGATGTGCATGGTCCAGATGCCAGTCACTTTGGTGTGGGCTCCATCATGTGCTGCTGGGGTCACAGGTGGACTGTGAGGCTATGCCAGACAGCTCACACACTATCTGTTGAAAAGTAGTTGTGTGATAGAAAGGATCGAAGACAGTAACAAGCGGTGCTGGGGTGGCTCAGTCATTAAGCATCTGCCCTCCGCTCAGGTCAAGATTGGAGGGTCCTGGGATCAAGCCCCACATCGGGCTTCCTGCTCTGTGGGAAGTCTGCTTCCTCTCCCACTCCCCCTGCTTATGTTTCTTCTCTTGCTGTGTCTCTCTCTGTCAAATAAATAAATAAAATCTTTAAAAAAAAAGATAATAACAAATATCCCTTTAACAATTCTACTAAATTCAAAGCAACTGTATGAATCTTTCCCCACATAAAGCAAGGACTGGAAAAAGACAAATTCCAGCCCCAACTCTGCTTCTTGTCAAAAGGGTGAACTAAGGAAAGTTACGTTAAGAAGTCTGAGTTTTTTGGGGCGCCTGGGTGGCTCAGCGGGTTAAAGCCTCTGCCTTCAACTCAGGTCATGATCTCAGGGTCCTGAGATTGAGCCCCACCCACATCCAGCTCTCTGCTCAGCAGGGAGCCTACTTCCCTCCTCTCTCTGCCTGCCTCACTGACTACTTGTGATCTCTCTCCTCTCTGTCAAACAAATAAGTAAAATCTTAAAAAAAAAAAAAAGTCTCAGGGCACCTGGGTGGCTCAGTCGTTAAGTGTCTGCCTTCAGCTCAGGTCATGATCCCAGGGTCCTGGAATTGAGCCCCGCATCGGGCTCCTTGCTCGGCAGGAAGCCTGCTTCTTCCGCTACCATTCCCTCTGCTTGTGTTCCCTCTCCCGCTGTGTTTCTCGCTGTCAAATAAATAATAAAATCTTTAAAAAAAAAAAAGTCTCAAGTTTTAAGGAGAAAGTATTGCAAAAGGATCAAAAGAAACAAAGGAAAATAATTTATTCTTCCCCCTGTAGCCTAATTAGCAACAGGGTTATTTAGAGGCCTCAAACTAGAGAGTGACCTTAAAAGACTTTGGGCAGCAGTTTGACCAGTGTTCATATTGTTTTTGGAAGGCAGGCACTAATCTGGAAATTAGCTGCATGGTATTTACCAGGAAGTAGGTAAAGAGTAAGCCAAAGAAATTTTCAAGGTGGCAGGACCTGGTGTCCAAAGAAGTAATAAATTTCTCCCCAAAATCTTGAACTTTGTATGTATTCTTGGAGCAACAGAAACATCAGTAATTAACATTTCAGGGTTCAAGGTCATTCATGAAACGGCAGGAAAGAAGTTAACTAGAACTCTCAGAATATTGGAGAATAATGAATGTTTTATTAATCTTCTAAAACTGGATTATGGGGGCACCTGAGTGGCTCAGTGGGTTAAGCAAGGGGCGCCTGGGTGGCTCAGTGGGTTAAAGCCTCTGCCTTCAGCTCAGGTCATGGTCTCAGGGTCCTGGGATCGAGCCCCACATCAGGCTTTCCGCGCGGCATGGAGCCTGCTTCCCTCTCTCTGCCTGCCTCTGCCTACTTGTGATCTCTCTCTCTCTCAAATGAATAAATTAAATCTTTAAAAAAAATAAATAAATAAAATAAAATAAAAATAAAAAAATAAAACTGGACTATGAAGTTGGTTAAAATTTATTAAAAATCACAAAGTTATATACTTGCTGTGGGTGAATTCTATAATATGTAAATTATGCCCCAGTAAAGCTGTTTAATAAAAGAAAAACAAAGCAAAATTTATACCCTTCAAAAGATTAATTAAATCAATAAATTTTAGCAAGACTTATCAAGGAAAATAAAAGGATAAAGCACAAATTACCAATATCAGGAATGAAAAAGGAAACTTCACTACATATCCTAGGGATATTAGAAAGATAACAAAATACAATACAAACAACTTCACAACTCTCAATTTGACAATTCTTATGAAACACATTCCTTGAAAAATACTACTTACTGAAAGTAACACAAAAAGAAATAAAAAATTGTAAATATTTTACAAGGGCAGAATAACTTTGATACCAAACTTCACAACCACATTATAAATACATACAGGCAAAAACAGGATATAAAATTAGTAATCAAATATAACAATATATAGAAGAATAATATATAAGTAAATTTATTCCAAGAAATTAAGGGTAGCTTAATATATGAAACATGTTCAACATAATTCGCCACCTATGGTAGTTTTAAAACATGCCCACTGATGCCTTAATACTCCTCCCTTCAACAGTAGTGTGTAATTTCCCTCCTCCTTATTGTCAGCTGACCTTAATGATTCCCTTTTAACTAATAGAAAAAAACAAAGGAATGATATCTAACTTTGGAGACAAGGCCATAAAAGGAACTGGGCAAACAACTTTGTAATGACGATACTAAAGCAGACCTATGAAAATGCCCACTTGGTGAGAAACCACAGCTTTTTGCCAAGAGCCAGAGTAAAAGTGAGGCCTCCTGCCAAAAGCTATGTGATCAGCCATCTTGGAAGTGGGTCTTCAAGCCCCAGTCAAGACTAACGATAACGGTAACACTGGCCACCATTTTTCTGTAACCTGAGGGGGGACCCTGAGCCAGAAGCACTAAGCTAAGCTGCTCATGGATTTCTAACTCTCAGAAATTGTATAGGTAAATAAATAGGTGTTGTTTCAAACTGCTAAATCTTGGAAGAATTTGTTATGTGGGAATAGATAAAACTTAAATGCCATAAAATTTACAATAGTGTACAATAATTTACAAAGGAGAATATATATATACACACACACACATATATACACACATAATCATCACCATAGATACAGAAAAGTCATTTAATAAAATCAACATAATGATTTTTTTTTTAAAAATCTTAGCAGACTTGTAATAAAAAGGAACAGATATCATATTTTTTTAATTCAGGATAAATAACTTTTTCAGCTTTACTGAGATATAATTGGCATATAACATTGCATAAGTTTAAGGTGTACAACATGATGATTTAATATACATATTAATTGGGAAATGATTACTAGTAAGGTCAGTTAACACATCCATCGCCTCACATAGTTACCCTGTGTGTGTGTACGTGTGTGTGTGTTGAGAACTTTTAATATCTCTCTTAGCAACTTTCAAGATACAGTACAGTATTGTTAACTATAAGCATCATGCTCTACATTAGCTCCCAGAACTTATTCATCTTATAACTGGATGTCTGTACCCTTGACCACTTTCATCCATCATACTTAACAATAAATTATTGAAAGCTTTCTCTTTGAAATCAGAAATGAGACAGCGATGTCTATAATCACTTCTTTTTTTTCTTTCTTTAAAGATTTTATTTATTTATTTGACAGAGAGAAAGAGAGAGTGTGCACGCAAGCAGGGGGAATGGGAGAGGGAGAAGCAGACTCCTCGCTGAGTGCGGAACCTGATGCGGGACTCGGTCCCGGGACCCTGGGATCTTGACCTGAGCTGAAGGCAAACACTTAACCGACTGAGCCACCCAGGAGCCCCCTTCAATCACTTCTTCTATTGAACGCTGAATTGGAGATTCTAGCCAGACAAGGTAAAGAAATAAAAGGTAAAGAAATGCTAAAGAAAGAAATAAAATCTCATTATTCGTGTGCATACAAATCCAAAATATCACTTTTAATAAGTCATTTTTTAAAGAGAGAGACTGCACAAGTGGGGGGAGGGGTAGAGGCAGAGAGAGAAAGAGGGAGAGAGAGAATCTTAAGCAGGGTCCACTCTCAGTATGGAGCATGACGCCAGGTTCAATCTCCTGACCCTGAGATCATGACCTGAGCTGACCTCAAGAGTCAGATACTTAAACAAGTGAGCCACCCAGGCGCCCCAATTATGTAAGTCATATTAGCAAGGTCTCTGAATACATTGTCAGTGTACAAAAATCACTTGTATGGAGCAACCAAAACACATTCAGTTCATAGGAGTATAAAATATCACAACCACTTTGGAAAAACTACTGGAAGCTTTTATAAAGCTAAGCCTACAACCACCCTTGAGCCAGCAACTCCAATTCTAAGTATTTATCCAAAACCAGTGAAAATTAATGTTCCTGAAAAAACTTGTATAAGAGTGTTTGTAATAGCTCAAAACTGGAAACAGCCCATGTGTCAATTTGTAAGAGTATCAATAAATAAATTGTGGCATATTTATAAATAGAATAATGCTCAGGAACAAAAAGGAACAAATTATTTATATACACAACAATTGTTTGATTCCATTTGTATAAATGTCTAATAGACAAAAACTGAACTATGTTGAAAAATTTAGAACAGTGGTTGACTCTAGAAGTGTGGGAGTGGGAATTGGCTACAATGAAGCATGAGAGAACACAGTGATGGTAATGCCCTAGATAATTACGGGGATTTGGGCTGCATAAGTATGCATTTATCAACCTCGAATTATATACTTCAGATTTATTCATTTTATTGTATGATATTTTACCTCAAAAGAAATAAGGAAACTGCAAATGCATACTGAACTCTAGCTGATGATAATGCATACTGAAATAATTAGGAAGAAAGTGCTAATGTCTGAAACCTATTTCAGAATGCAGAAAAAAATAAGATAAATTCATAGATGAATAAAGGGTTGCACAGATAGATAGATAAATATGTAAAAAAGCAAGGTAAAATGTTAATATTAGAATCTAGGTGACAGTGTGTAAATGTTCACTGTAAAATTGTTCAGATGTTCCATACATGTTCATAATAAAATGTAAGGAAAATTCTGCTTCTATAAAACAGTGAAAAGATGAAATTTAAGTAAGATAACACTTGCAAAAGTATTGAAAAACATTAAATACCTAGAAATGAATCTATCAAAATATTTTCAATATCTCTACATTAAAAAACTATAAAATATTATTATAAAATAACACATTAATAAACAAAAGAACTTACATGCATGGTCTAGGAGACACAATATTGCAAATATATCAATTTTCTCCACTTGATCCATAAATTTAGTTAAACCCCATTCAGTACCTGGGCATATCTTTGTTGTTGTGTTGAAGTTGACATGCTGATTCTAAAAAATTACTTGTAAATACCTAAGGTTAGGAATAGATAAGGCTATTTGGAAAACTAAAAACAAAGCTGGAAGACTTAAATTGACAGTTGTGAAGACCTATCATAGAGCTATAGAATTTATTTTTTTTAAGATTTTATTTATTTATTTGACAGAGAGAGAGAAAGATCACAAGTAGGCAGAGAGAGGGGGGGAAGCAGGCTCCCTGCTGAGCAGAGAGCCCGATGTGGGGCTCGATCCCAGGACCCTGAGATCATGAACCGAGCCAAGGGCAGAGGCTTTAACCCACAGGGCCACCCAGGTGCCCCTATGAAAAAATTTAATCTTGGCTCCTACCTCACACCATACACACACAGAAAGATCAACGTAAGGCAAAGCACTAAATATTTTAGAAGAAAATACAGAAGACATCTTCAGTCTCCTGAAGGCATTCAGAAGGCAAAGACTTCTTAAGTAGGATGCAAAATCACTAACTACATAAAAAAGGAAAATAATAAATGGTACTACATCAATTTAAGAAAATTTATTCACCAAAAAACACCAATAAGGGAATGGAAGCTACAAAGAGAGGGAAAATGTTTATATGAAATATTTCCAACAAAGGGCTACATCCACAATGTATAAAGAGCTACAGGTTAATAACAAAAGACAGAAATCCAATTTTTCAAAATGGGATAAAACTTAGACACAATATCACAGGAATTGATTTGATTTCTTTTCTTCCTACAAGGACTTTTTTTTCCTCCAGTTCTATTGAGATAAAATTGACACACATCACTATATAAGTTTAAGGTGTACAACAGAGTGGTTTGACTTACATATATCATAAAATGATTACCACAATAAATTTAATGTCCATCATCTCATATAGATGCAATAAAAAGAAAAAAAAAATTTCCTTGTGGTGAGATCTCAGGATTTACTCTCTTAACAACTTGCCTATATATCATACCACAGTGTGAACTACAGTCATCATGTTGTATGTTACATCCGTAATACTTATTCATCTGAGAAACTTATCATAATGAACGATAGAAATGATCCTTGAAAGTTTTGTCTTTCCAAGACTTCCTATACTCACTCACTTGTCTAGGCTATTTGCTATTTTAGTAGGAATCAATCTTAGATATTATTATCGAAGTTTTCTTCCATTGGTTTTGTTCAGTAGAACCCTTCCATTCAGATTCATCAATTGAGTTGTAAGTTTTTTGCTCATCCATTTGTGTGGGTTTTCTCTCAGCCTGTATAGGTCAGGATTTTGGCATCTCTTGGAGAGTAATAAACAAGCAAGCAGCTGGAAGACTTGGAGCCTTCAGATGGAGGAATCTCTCAGTTCTCAGGCTGTCTGGGCACAAATAAGAAAAGCAATCCTCTGATAATCACCTAATCAAATAGGAACTCAGCTCAGAGCTGCAGTTCCTTTTAGCCTGCTGGTGTCAGCAGAATAAGGGGACCCGCCATCCTTAAAGAATTCCATACACAAACCCTTCCCCCTGGCCAGTCTACAGGTTAGTATCTCTTGGGTGACCCTAAAATATTAAGCCTTCCTAGGGTCCCCCCTTGAGAGAAAGATCTTTTCTCTGATTCCTGAACCCAAGTTCCTATCCTGGGACCACATCTACTAGAGCTCTTGGCCACAGGTTTGTCCATGTGGCCTTCCAGGCCTGGTCCTTGGAAAAGCATGGAGTCTAAAAGAATATGATGTTATGCATATACATTTGGGCTTCCATCTTCCCAGGTATCTTCCATAATAAAGGCTGACCTTAAAGAGTAGACTGATGCTACCCACTAAATTCACCAAACAGAAGCTTTCCTCTCAATTCCCCCACAGGTGTCTCATCCATCCACATGAACTTTGTGCTGGTGTCCATTTTGCCCTTTGGTGTCTGCTGGTGTCCTGATCCTCACTCTGTTCAGAGCCTTGATTATTTAAATAACCCTGCCACATTTACCTCCACCCACTAGACTCTTGTTCCCCCTGAATAAAGAGACACTTTCCCCTGTATACTAATATAAAGACTTAATGCAAGCTGGCCTTAAATGATTTGGACTGCTGGGTTCTCCTCTTGGGGTACAGTGCATTCTAGAACTCACACTTACCTTACTACTCTGTCCCTCAGTTTTTGAGATGCCCTTAAGCAGAGCCAAAGCACATTCTAATATCTATCTCTTTTTAATTTTTTTAAAGATTTTACTTATTTGTCATAGAGAGAGAGCACAAGCATGGGGAGCAGCGGGCAGAGGGCGAAAGAAAAGCATGCTCTCTGCTGAACAGGGAGCCTGATGTGGGGCTCATCCCAGGACCCTGGGATCATGACCTGAGGAGAAGGCAGATGCTTAACCAACTGAGTCACCTAGGTGCCCTAATCTCTTTTTATTTTTAAAAATGCCTCCCGGTGACATTGATTACATTCACAATATTGGGAAACTATCACCACTATCTAATTCCAAAACTTTCATTATCCTAAACAGGAATTCTGTACTCATTAATCTACTACACATTTTAGATGATGGATTTTCATTTCCTGGATTGCTGGATTCAAGATAAGGTGGTTTCAACAATTACTAAGTTAAAGCCCTTTCTTATACTTAAAGTTTCATTATAGGGTGCTTCTCTTGGGAAAAGAGGAATGACAATTCATTCTAAACCTCATCTAGGGATCTTAGCTCTTCTGGAGCTAACGTTATTGTCTTTAGAATGGTTGGATCTCCTCCAGAACCATGACATTGACTTCATCCTCTATCTTGTGATCAGTTTTTTGGACACAATAGTTATAATCCAGCCATTGGGAAAGATACAAAACAGATTAAGATGTGTCCAGGAAAAATATCTATGGCATTTTAACAATGCCACTCAGTCACTGACACACATATTCCCTGTCCCTTTAGTAATATTTTTTTTACCAACATGGTGGAGGTAGGTCAGAGGACCTAATGAGTTTAAATTTGAGTAGAATGCAGACCCCAGGACTATGCTCATGAGACAAGAGTATGAACTTCAGTGCTATGATGCCAGGACATCTGTTTTGACTTTTCAAAGTATTGTTTGTTTGTGTTTGTCATTTGTTATACTGTGCAGTGGTTGAGTACAAGAGTGAACTCTGGAGTTAAGCTCTCATGGTTCAAAACAGAGCTATGGAATTTAGTAGACCTTAGAACTTCCTAAGCCTTTTATTTACTGAGGTAAGTTAACAAGCCTCAATTTTAAGTCTCAATTCTCCAAGCTGTATAATACACATAAAAATTATAACTATGCCATAAGGCTGTCATGAGGATTAAATTAAGTAGACCTTCTAAACTGTTCACCTCAGTGTCTGGCCAATACTTGGGGCAATTATTATAATATTAAATGGACAAATAAAAGAGATCAATAAATAATTTTCAATAAGTGAAGTGTCTAGGTGCTATGTTTGAGATGCAAAAGCATAGCTGAAAAGATATAAGGATTTTAACTAATAAAATGTTAAATTTAGACATTATCAAAACTGTTTCTTTAAATAGTGCTTGGATGTCAAGTTTCTGCATGGAGCAAATTAAACATTCTTTTCATAGTCTTTCCCTTTCAGTTCTAAGATGCCAAGTTTCAGACAAGCACCTGAATTCCAAGTGATATTCTAACATAGCCCCAGTGTAAGATGCTTTCATGATTTGTCTATTACCTTGATTTAGTCCATTTGTTTTTCAGGGGATGGGAATTTGACATTCAGTCATGATGTGGGGATTCCAGAGAAAATTTCAAGTTGTGAGAAGTTTGTACTTTGCATAATTTGAAATTGTTTTAACTTCAGCAGAACATCCCATTTCATGTATTGCAACAGTCTGGACAATTACACACCTGAACGTGTCCTTGGAATGTGCTGAGCCACAAACAAATGCCAACAATTCCAGCTATGTCTCCATAGTTCAGCACATATCTTTTTGCAAACAAGAACCAAAATAGCCCCTGGTCCCTTTGCTTGAACATGTTTGTGAACCTCACACTCTTGGGTCAAGTGGTAAACATCCGTAAATAAGGATGATTCAGACTGAGGGCTAAAAAATAAATAAATGAATGACCCAGGAGAAGCCACAGTATCGAGTTTAGAGTTTCTAAGAGATTGTGACCAGAGCAGTCATTAAGTCTAATCATAACTAGGTCAATGATTTCCAAAAGCTTAAATATATCCAACAGATACAACAAATGCTAGACCTCTATAGACTTTGTAACCAAGAAACGTCATCACAAATAGGAGAAATAGCAGGTGTTGATTATCTGGTGAGCATTCACAGCCCCAAAAAAATTCACATGAACCTTCTGAGGAATAATACTTGATTCTAGATACAAGAAGAATCTAGTAAAACTAATGCAGGGAGAAAGCTGAATAAACAAACATAGTTCCAGTGTGCCTTACACTGTCAAGTACTTGGCAGATCATATACCTTGTGGTGGGTAGACACAAGGCTGACCCAGTGCTCCTAAGGGCACTGCCCAACACAATTCCCAGGAATGTTCCAGAAAACCACTTGCAGTTTTCATTTTGCGCTTGAGGACAAGCTGTCAATATACCCAGGTATATACATTGTAGGATCAGAAGGGCTGAGAATGCAGGTGGCAATTTGGGGTTGGGAAGCACAGGGACTGGCATTTGTAAAATCTTTTAATACCATCAATACCAGTCATAAGGAATTAAGGTATTTTTGATATTATATATGCAACACTTAATGTACATTTTTATATTTGTCCAATTGTTCGTAAATTGATATTGCTACACCAATATGCTAAAATATTTACAATTCGGTTGCAGAAAAAAAAATATAATTGCCACATAGTTATATTCTTGAGAGAAAAATGAGTTTAAATTTGATTTTTTTCCTATTTTGTTTTAAAGATTTTATTTATTTATTTGACAGACAGAGATCACAAGTAGACAGAGAGGCAGGCGGGGGGGGGGGGGAGTAGGCTCCCCACTGAGCAGAGAGCCCAATGCGGGGCTCAATCCCAGGACCCTGAGATCATGAACTGAGTGGAGCTCAACCCACTGAGCCACCCAAGCTCCCCTTGTTTTCCAATTTTTTACTGTGGTAAATATGTTTAACATTATATACACCACCCTAACCATTTTTTTATTTAAATTCAATTAGCCAACATATAGTACATCATTAGTTTCGGATGTAGAGTTCAGCAATCCAACAGTTCCATATAAGATCCAGTGCCCATCACTTCACATGCCTTCTTAATTCCCATCACCCAGTTACCCCATCCCCCCACCCAACTCCCCCTCAGCAGCCCTCCGTTTGTTCTCTACAGTTAAGAGTCTCTCATGGTTCATGTCTCTCTCTCATATCTTCCCATTCAGTTTTCTCTCCATTCCCTATGATCCTGTTTTATTTCTTAAATTGCACATATAAGTGAAACCATACAATAATTGCCTTTCTCTGATTGACTAATTTCACTCAGCATAACACCCAGAAGTAAGATGTAAATGGTAAGTATTCATCTCTTTTTGATGGCCCAGTAATATTCATATATATATATTATATATATGTATATATGTCATATATATGCCATCTACATATGATATATATATCATCTTCATCATCCATCTATTGGATCCTATTGGCTAGTGTCTTGGTGAGAAATTTGGCACCCCTATTTTTACTTTTTTTATTTTTATTTTTTGAAACAGCTTCAAAAGAATAGGTATTAGTTCTGCTTTAATGTTCTGTAGAATACCCTTGAGAAGCTGTCTGGCCTTGGAAGCTTTTGATCTTCTACTTCAATTTCCTTGCTGGTTAGGGGTCAATTCAGGTTTTCTATTTCTTCCTGTTTCAATTTTGGTAGTTTATAAGTTTCTAGGAATGCATCCATTTCTTCCAGATTGACTCATTTGTTGGCATATACTTGCTCACAATATGTTCTAACAATTGTTTGTGTTTCCTTGGTGTTGATCATGATCTCTCCCCTTTCATTCATGATTTTATTAATTTGTGTCTTTTCTTTCTTCTTTTTGGTATGTGTGCTAGAGGTTTATTGATCTTGTTAATGCTTTCAAAGAACCAACTTCTAGTTTCATTGATCTGTTCTACTGATCTTTTGGCTTCTATTTCATTGATTTCTACTCTAATCTTTCTTATTTCTCTTCTCCTGCTTGGTTTAGGCTTCATTTGTTGTTCTTTCTCCAGTTATTTTAGGTGCAAGGTTAGCTTGTGTATTTGATACTTTTCTAATTTTTTGAGCAAGGCTTGTATTGCTATGTACTTTCTTCTTAGGGCCACCTTTGCTGCATCCTAAAGGTTTTGAACAGTTGTGTTTTCATTTTCCTTTGTTTCCATGGATTTTTTAAATGCTTCTTTAATTTCCTGATTGACCCATTCATTCTTTACTAAGATGCTCTTTAACCTCCAAGTATTTGAGTTCCTTCCAAATTTCCTCTTGTGATTGAGTTCAAGTTTCAAAGCATTGTGATCTGAAAATATGTAGGGAATAATCCCAGTCTTTTGTTACTGGTTGAGACCTGATTTGTGACCCAGTATGCGATCTATTCTGGAGAAAGTTCCATATGCACTTGAGAAGAATGTGTATTCTGTTGCTTAGGATGAAATGCTCTGTATATCTGTCAAGTCCATCTGGCCCAGTGTGTCATTCGAAACCCTTGTTGATCTTCTGCTTAGATGATCTGCCCATTGCTGTGAGTAGGGTGTTAAAGTCCCTTACTCTTATTGTGTTATTATCAATGTGTTTCTTTAATTTGGTTATTAATTGGTTTATGTAATTGGCCGCTCCCAAGTTAGGAACATAAATATTTACAATTGTTAGGTCTTCCTGTTGGATAGACCTTTCAATATGATATATCATATTGAATATCTTCATCTCCTATTACAGTCTTGTTTTAAAATGTAATTTGTCTGACATAAGGATTGCTACACCAGCTTTCTTTTGATGTCCATTAGCATGGCAAATGGTCCTTCACCCCTTCAGTTTCAATATGGAGGCATTTGGGGGGCTAAATGAGTCTCTTGGAGACAGGATCTGGATGGGTCTTGCTTTTTTATCCAACCTGATACCCTGTGTCTTTTAATTGGAGCATTTAGCTCATTTGCATTCAGAGTTAAGATTGAAAGATATTAATTTAGTGCCATTGTATTACCTGTAAAGTCTCTGTTTCTGTAGATTGTCTCTTTCCTTCTGGTCTATGTTACTTTTGGGTTCTGTCTTCACTTATAGGATCCACATTAACATTTCTTGCAGGGCTGGTTTAGTGATCACAAATTCTATTACTTTCTGTTTTTCCTGAAGGCTCTTTATCTCCCATTCTATTCTGAATGACAGCCTTTCTGGATGAAGTATTCCTGGATGCATGTTTTTTGGTTTTTGTTTTTTTTGGTTGTTTGTTTTGTTATTACCTTTATAACTTTGAATATATCATGCCAGCCCTTTCTAGCCTCTGTGGATAAGTCTGCGGCCACTCTAATGATCCTCTCTCTGTGGGTTAAAGACCTCTTTTCTTGAGCTGATTTCAGGATTTTCTCTTTATTTCTGAAATTTGTAAGCCTCACTATTATATGACAAGATGCTGATCCACTTGTATTCATTTTGAGGGGAGTTCCCTCTACCTCTTATGCTTGAATGACTGTTTTCTTTCCAGATTAGGGAAGTTCTCAGTTACAATTTGCTCAAATATGCCTTACTTCCCTCTTTCTCATTCTTCTTCCTCTGGAACCCCGAAAACTCTAATATTGTCTCACTATATGGTATTGTGGATCTTTCAAATCCTTCCCTTAGTGATCAAGTAATTGTCTATCTCTCTTTTTCCACACTTTCATTATTCTCCAGAATTTTATCTTCTGTATCACTGATTCTCTCTTCTGCCTCATTTATCCTGGCAGTAAGAGCCTCCATTTTTTATTGCATCTCATTAATAGCCTTTTTTATTTTAACCTGATTAGATTTTAGTTCTTTAATTTCTCCAGAAAGAGACTGTCCAGTGTCTTCTATGCTTTTTTGAACCCCAGCTAGTATCTTTATAATCATTATTCTGAATTCTAACTCTGACGTTTTACTAATATCCATATTTATTAAGTTTCTGGCAGTTAATACTTCCTCTTGTTCTTTTTTCCAGGAATTTTTCCATCTTGTTATTTTGTCCAGAGAAGAATAGATAAATGAGAAAAGAAAATACAGAAATATCAACCATGACCCCTGCAAAATACACACTAGACAAATCAGAAGAAAAAAAGGGAAAAAAGAGAGGATGTAATCAACAGGTGGACAGAACAGGGTGATACACCAGATTCTGGGTGTATTTTGGTCTGTTTGTTAGAAGACACTAGATCCCAAAACTGTAAAGAAAGAAAAACTTATATATGTACAAAAATAAAATTGAATACAGAGAAAAGAAGCCAAAAATGAAGAATATTTATATAAAATATAAATGTAGGGCCCCTGGGTGGCTCAGTCGTTAAGCATCTGCCTTCGGCTCAGGTCATGATCCCAGAGTCCTGGGTTTGAGCCCCACATCGGGCTCCTTGCTCAGCGGGAAGCCTGCTTCTCCCACTACTATTCCCTCTGCTTGTGTTCCCTCTCTCGCTGTGTTTCTCTCTGTCAAATAAATGAAATCTTTAAAATAAATAAATATATATAGATAGATAGGTAGATAGATAGATAAATTTAAATATATATATATAAATGTAAAAATGAACATTAAGAAAGTCTTTAAAAAGAGGTGATAAAATAAGAATCTAGTTGAAAAGGAAAAAAAGAAAAAGGAAATTTTATTTTATTTTTTTAAGATTTTATTTATTTATTTGACAGAGAAAAATCACAAGTAGTCAGAGAAGTAGGCAGAGAGAGAGGAGGAAGCAGACTCCCTGCCAAGCAGAGAGCCTGATGTGGGGCTTGATCCCAGGACCCTGAGATCATGACCTGAGCTGAAGGCAGAGGCTTTAACCAACTGAGCCACCCAGGCATCCAAAAAAGGAAATTTTAATCTGAAATACTAAAGAATCATGAGAAAAAAAAACCTCAAATTCTATATACTATTTTCCTCTAGGACTGGGGTTTTTCAATTCTGTATGATCGGTAAACTTGGTATTAGCCAGATGTTCCTGCTGGTCTTCTTGGGTAGGGGCCTGAGCACTCATTCTCAGGTGTCTTTACAGGGTGGAGTTTCACCACCCCTGCCAGGGGGCCAGGCTCAGTGTAAGCAGCTCTGGATTGCTCTGTGTGGCTTTTGTTACCTGAAGGCTTTCTGTGCTGCTTTAGAGGATGAAAATAAACATGGTGGTGCCCAGATCTCCAGCCTCAGAGCTGAAAGATCATGGCCACAACTCTTCAGTGTATCCTCAGGGAAAAATAGTCAATTACTTTTGTGGGGGCCAAATTCCACAGACACTGTGGCATGCATCTGCACCACTCCTCCCAGGGGGAGGAGGAGGGGCTTGCTGATTTTGTCACTTGCTGGGCCACATTGTAGGAGAGAGGAGGCCAGAATGCACCACGGTTCAGTTTGTGGTAACATTAAGCTAAAAGCCCACTCCTGGACTTGCTGAATGCAGCTGGTTTCCCCCACTCCAATTTTTGGGAATTCTGCCACACTCAGGCACCCCCATTCTTTCTGTAACCCTGGGGATCCTGTGACTACACTGTTCCACCTAGGGTTCTGCTGCACTTCACCACCTCAGCACCTTTAAGGCAGGGACGTCCCTCACTGGAGCAGACTTCTAAAAGTTCCAATTTTGCTGTCTGCTACTGTATCACTTTCCAGTAGCTGGCTTACAGAGGGTCCCTTCCCCCATTGTTTATCTTATGGTATATCCCCTCAGATTCCCTTCTCTGCACCTCCCACCTTGCAAAAAGTGGTCATTGCTCTATTTGTAGAATTGCAGCAATTCTTCTCTGAGATCTCAGATTCAGTTCCTAGGTGTTCAGAATTATTTGATAGCTACCCAGCTGAATTCAAGGGGCCAGATGAAGCAAGGGTGCTTTGCTCTTCCACCATTTTCCCCTCTCTCCTCTACATTTGCCTTTATGTTAACTATTTTCAGGTTGCATAAACTCTATAATTATTATTTTTTAAGTTCTGCATCCTGTAATTTACTTCAATTTTAATTTTTTTGGTGAAGATTGAAGTTGATGCCAATATTTTGCTCTTATATAAAAACACTACAGGTCTTGGCAAGATGGCAGAGGTGCAGAATGCACAGAAAGCTCTAGGTCCCAGAAGTCCAGCTAAAGAGGCAGAAAACCACTCTAAAAGCTGGCAAACACAACAGGAAAGAGAAGAGAATAAGAACAGCAATTCTAGGAGCAGAAAATCGACCACTTTCAGAAAGGTAGGAGTGGAAAAAGTGAATTTAAAGCGATGGGAAGAGAGACCCCGGGGGGAGGGGCTGGCTCCCAGCAGCCACAGAGCCACGGAGCACAAATCCGGAACTTCTCGTCCGCTCCGCTGAGGGACATCGCTCCGGAGGCTAACCAGGGGTTCAGCCCTCATGGGAACAGTGTGGTTTCAGGACCCGTGGGGTCAGCGAGGGACCAGGGGAGCCCGAGTGCAGCAGATCTCCCAGGTATCGGGGCGGAGAAGCCCTAGGCAGAGAAGGAGCTGCCAACGCCGCATAGGCTTACCTTGGACTATAGGAACTGAGACATATAGTCCATATAGGGCTGCCGCACTTCAAGCGGGGACCCCGCAGGAGGCAGCTCCGGAGACACCCCCTCCTTCCTCCTCTGGGAGGAGCGGTGCGGGTGCGTGCAGCAGGAATCTGCTGGTTTGGGGACTCCAGACGGGGCCTGCGCACCACAGATAGAGGCGCTCCGCCACGGGCCAGCTGAGCACAGAGCACCAACTGCAGACAAGGGAGAAGGGAGTAATAACGGCCTTCCTCTAAGGGCCTGTGGAGGATCGAGGCACCCAGCAATCGGCTCCTCTGGGCCGGAGACTGGGAGGCCGCCATTTTCATTCCCGGCCTCCAGGGTGGTACGGAACTATCCAGCCAAGACCTAGTTAATCAATCAGTGAAAACTGCGGAACTCCAGAGAATCTTTCTCTCTCACCCATCTACTCTTACCTTGACAAAATGACGAGGTGGAAAAACTCACCACAAAAAAAAAAAAGAGACAATACCAATGGCTAGAGACCTGGTCATTGCGGACATTAGTAATATGTCGGAAATAGAGTTCAAAATGACAGTTATCAAGATGATAGCAGGGCTCGAAAAAAGCATAGAAGATATTAGAGAATCTCTTTCAGGAGAAATAAAAGCCCTTTCTGGAGAAATAAAAGAAATAAAATCTAGCCAAGTGGAAGTTAAAAAAGCTATTAACGTGGTACAATTAAAAATAGAGGCTCTCTTGGGGCGCCTGGGTGGCTCAGTCGTTAAGCATCTGCCTTCGGCTCAGGTCATGATCCCAGAGTCCTGGGACCGAGGCCCACATCGGGCTCCTTGCTCAGCAGGAAGCCTGCTTCTCCCGCTACCATTCCCTCTGCTTATGTTC
>CM053614.1:83075028-83093478 GCA_028646535.1 Procyon lotor | reverse complement strand
AGAGCCCGATGTGGGGCTCCATCCCAGGACCCTGAGAACATGACCTGAGCTGAAGGCAGAGGCTTTAACCCACTGAGCTACCCAGGTGCCCCAGTATAGCAATTTCTTACAAAACTTAAGCATATGTTTATACCATACAATCCAACCCATATATTCCCAAGTATTTATTCCAGAGAAATAAAAGCTTATTTCACTGCAAAACCTGTACATAAATGTGCATAGAAACTTATTTGTGATACCCTAAAAACGGAAATAACCTAAATATCCTTCAGTGGGTTACCAGATAAGCAACCAGGATACATTCGTTCTGCGGAATATGACTCACTGATAAACTAGAACTACTGATACATGCAGCAACGTGGTGAATGTCAAGGGAATTCCACAGAGTGTAAGAAAGTCAATATCCAATGTTTACGTAATGCATGAGTCCATTTGTGTAATATTCTTGAAATGAGAGAATTACAGGGATGGAGAACAGATTCTTAGTGCAAGGGTTTAAGGGATCCTTGTGATGGAAACTAGTCTGTATCTTGGCTGTTGTGGGGGGTCACAAAAATCTATACACATGATAAGATTGCATAGAACCACATGCATGTAAAGCTGGTGAAATCTAAATAAGACATAGGTTACATTCATGCTGATTTTCTTGTGATACTGCACATAGGCTAGATGTTATCTTTGAGGGAAACTGGATGAAGGTTAGAAAGGATCTCTTGATGTTATTTATTACATTACTTTGCAGGTGTGACTCTACAATCATCTCAAAATAGAAGTTTTATTTTTTTAAGATTTTATTTATTTATCTGTGAAAGAGAGAGAGCCCATAAACGAGGCGGGGGGGTGGGGCGGGGTGCAGAGGGCAAGGGAAAAGCAGACTCCCCGCTGAGCAGGGAGCATCCTGTGGGGCTCAACTCCAGGACCCTGAAATCATGACCTGAGCCGAAGGCAGATGCTTAACCAACTGAGCCACCCAGGTGCCCCTCAAAATAGAAGTTTTAAAATGTATATAAGGTAAATGAGGGGCACCTGGGTGGCTCAGTCGTTAAGCGTCTGCCTTCGGCCCAGGTCAGATGCCAGGGTCCTGGGATCGAGCCCCGCATCGGGCTCTCTGCTCGGCAGGAAGCCTGCTTCTCCCGCTACCATTCCCTCTGCTTGTGTTCCCTCTCCCGCTGTGTTTCTCTCTGTCAAATAAATAAAATCTTTAAAAAAAAAAAAAAATGAGTAAAATACAATACACCCAATACCAAATACACCCAATACCATGGCTACTTTTTATTAATGACATTTGAGGTAAGTTTTTTAACTTTCTTTTTTATGTCTTTATGACTTTAAATTGTGGATATTTGCCATTTTTAACATATAACAACAAAAACAAAAACAAAACAACAAAACAACAGTCCCTGCCCTTGAAGGGACTATTGTCTTGTAGGATAACAAGCAGGTAAACAAAAGATTTAAAAGAAGGTTCCAAGCGTCCATGATAACTTAGAGAAGGAAGAAACTAAAACTGCGTGAGTTCTGGAATGAGAGAAGGCTGCCCAGGGGTGATGAAGTGTTTCACAATATTGTTTTTTAAAATATTCATTTCGGGACTCCTAGGAGGCTCAGTCATTAGGCATCTGCCTTCGGCTCAGGTCGTGATCCCAGGGTCCTGGGATCGAGCTCCCTGCTCGGCAAGAAGCCTGCTTCTCCCGCTACCATTCCCTCTGCTTGTGTTCCCTCTCTCTCTGTGTTTCTCACTGTCAAATAAAAAAAAAATATATTCATTTCAGGACTCCTGGGTGGCTCCGTTGGTGAAGCCTCTGCCTTCAGCTCAGGTCATGATCCCAGGGTCCTGGGATCCAGTCCTGCATTGGGCTTCCTGCTCAGCGTGGAGCCTGCTTCTCCCTCTGCCTGCTGCTCCCCCTGCTTGTTCTCGCTCTCTCTGACAAATAAATAAAATCTTTTAAATAAATAAATAAATAAAACAGGGACACCTGGGTGGCTCCCTCGTTAAGCGTCCGACTTCAGCTCAGGTCATGATCCCAGAGTCCTGAGATTGAGCCCCCACATCGGGCTCTCTGCTCAGGGGGAAGCCTGCTTCTCCCCCCCCCGCCACTCCCCCTGCTTGTGTTCCCTCTCGCTGTGTCTCTCTCTGTCAAATAATAAATAAATCTTTTAAAAAATAAAAATAAAAAATAAAATAAAACATTCATTTCTTGGTAATTTTACAAGTTCTATCTGGAAAAAGCACACCACAGTAAAAACTATTTCAAGTCAGACTTTCCACAGTAAAATCCACTTTGGTTAGTTTTGATAATTTATTGGCATGACTGTGTAAAAGCTGAAAAACTTAAGGTGGAATAGCATGGACTTGGAAGCCAAGAGGTCATTTATTTATTTTAATAAATAGAACCTTACTTGAATAAGATGCTTTTTCAAAAATGTGTTTCATCATTTTAACGATCATTTTCTTTATCTTTGTAAAAGATGCTATGAAAGCCAAATACTGCGGTGTGCCGGTAACCTACTTTTTTCATTTATATATAAAATAAAAAGGAGCATTCAGAAGTTTAATTTTTAAAATTAGCTGGAAAATTGCCCAGACATTGAGGAGCAAGTATTAATTTGTCCTTTATCTCAATCTCTGAATATACAACTCACATGTTTTCACTCCAGACTTGGTGCCACACCAAAAACTCTTATACTAGCAGGGATGTGTAATCTAAATCTTTCATTGAATCTATGTCTAATATTTGTACAGTTGACTGCTTGTCACCATCTATTTACATGATATAATTGTGTAATAACATCATTGGCCATGATTAAATCATGGAGTTGGGCATTCATCAGAACAATCTTGCCCACAATCCTCAGTCCTGACATATGGTTACTGAGCTCCCAGGAATCCCCTCCAGTTTCAGGAAATTCGCCACTCGCCAGTGGGTCACTTTTCATGATTGCAAAGTTCTGTACCATCTAAACAAAAAGACTTCTGGGGGACTGATCTCATTACACTATAGGCGTATCTCGTATATTCTATACTAATCACTACTGTGTTCAAGATAACATTTTAGGTTGCAAATGACAGAAATCCTTCTCAATCATGTGTAAGGAGTAGAAAAAGGGTGATGGGAGTCCTTCTGTGGAGGAATGCCGAAGTAAACGGTAAGATCCAGGAAAAACCACCAACAACAACAAATGCAAAACAGTCTTTGTGATCTTTGCTGCTCTGAGGACCTTGACATTAAGAATTCGGCGATCTTCCTGGGGCACCTGGGTGGCTCAGTCGGTGGCTCAGTCGTTAAGTGTCTGCCTTGGGTCATGATCCCGGAGTCCTGGGATCAAGCCCCGCATCGGGGTCCCTGCTCGGTGGGAAGCCTGCTTCTCCTGATGCCATTCCCTCTGCTTGTGTTCCCTCTCTCACTGTGTTTGTCTCTGTCAAATAAATAAAATCTTTAAAGAAAAAAAAAAAACAAACAGAGTGGAGCTCACTCTCCCCTAGGGAGCTGGTGGGGGCACAGCAAACCCCCAGTGAAGGGTCCAAGTCCTGAGGGAGGAGAGGAGGTAAGAACCCATCAAGGTATTTCCATTAGAGTATCCGTTGTGAACCCTTTAATCTCACAATGATGGTCTTTTTCTGCTGTCACCCTTGTGCAGCTCTGGGGAACACAGCTGTTCCTTGAGAGCTGCTCACTGGAGACTCTTGTGTTAGATTCTTTTTTTTTTTTAAAGATTTTATTTATTTATTTGACAGAGAGACACAGCAAGAGAAGGGGAGTGGCAGAGGGAGAAGCAGGCTTCCTGCTGAGCGGGGAGCCGGATACGGGGCTCTAACCCAGGACTCTGGGATCATGACCTGAGCCGAAGGCAGACGCTCAAGGACTGAGACCCAGGGGGCCCCCTCCTATGTTAGATTCTTCCCCACCTTCGGCCACAATACACCACAGGTGTGGGCACTTAATGCTACTTACAATGAAAATATGGCTTGAACCACTTTCACAAGTTTGCAACGCACGAGCAATATATAATTGCAACACTGCCCACAGACCACATAAAAGAAATGTCATTTTTAAAGACCAGATGTGATGTTGTTTGCGGGGTACTTAACTCAGAATACATCTCATGTGGCCGAGTAATGTTTATGAAAACCTCATGTTGTATTTCCTGGTGTGGTGTGGTGTGTGTGTGTGTGTGTGTGTGTGTGTGTGTGTGTGTAAAAGTGTCTGTGAAGGGGCACCTGGGTGGCTCAGTGGGTTAAAGCCTCTGCCTTCGGCTCAGGTCATGATCTCAGGGTCCTGGGATCGAGCCCCACATCAGGCTCTCTGCTCAGCAGGGAGCCTGCTTCCCCCTCTCTCTGCCTGCCTCTCTGCCTACTTGTGATCTCTCTCTCTCTCTGTCAAGTGAATAGATAAAATCTTTAAAAAAAAAAAGTGTGTGTTGGAACTTAGGGTATATGCTTTCATTGCTTTTATGGCTTTGAACTGACAAATAAATAGGGTGAGGTAGAGACAGCTGCAGAGACCTACCTCACCTCGTAGTAGCTGGCTGCCGAAAACCACATTTTTACACACATGTTATTATAGAAACTTACTCTATTTATTCATGAAGGAACAATACGTGAGTTGCATCATCACAAATGACTACTGTGCTCCCAAGAAAAATTCCACAAGTTCTCATTTAGGAGAGAAAGTCAGAGATGAAGCCAAACGCTGAGATTTCTCCCTTAGACAAACAGCAGCGGTGCTACTCTGTGATGTTGGGCACATGATTCCGCCTTTCTGGAGTTTTACCTTCGTTGCCAGGAAGAAACAAAAAAATCTCACTTTAGAGGGTTAAATACTCTGCCACGTGACAAGCACTTCTCTTACGTTCCGTCTGGGCCTCAAGAAAAAAAATCCAACCGCCCCCAGATGTTTATCGTTTAAAGTCAAAGTCCGGGGGCTCGTTAGCTCACGTGGGATCTCAGCTACAGCACACTGCTACTTACCTCTAATTAATTCAGGGAGGCCCCAGCGGGCGTCCAGATATGTTGGAGAACAAACGCATGTCACCTGGAGGCTGACCCGTCCATGTCCCTGGTGACCAACACAGTTGCTTCCCGGGTGTTCACTAACCCTCCCTCCTCCCCGGTCCTCAGTCCCTGCTCCTCAGAAAGAATGTAGCCCCAATCGGGGCATTTCCCAGGACTTCCAAAGCTGCAAATGATTCCAGATACCCAACTCTTTATCCCTACTCTAGGCATCTCTTTCTGCCCTCCCTTCCTACGCACTGGCAGGGGATTATCTTTTAGAGTTAACTTTTAGAATTAGGGTCAATGCTTCTTTTTCTTTCCTGCACTGACAGTACCCATTGGATATGTACAGACACGGGCACCTGGGGGGCTCAGTTGGTTAAGAGACTGCCTTGTGCTCAGGTCATGATCCCGGAGTCCTGAGATCGAGTCCCATATTGGGCTCCCTGCACATTGGGGAGTTTGCTTCTCCCTCTGACCCTCCCCCCTCTCATGTGCTCTCTCTAATTCTCTCTCTCTCTCTCAAATAAATAAAATCTTTAAAATCTCTCAAATAAATAAAAATAAAAATAAAATCTCTCAAATAAATAAAATCTTTATATATATATAATATGCAGATATATATATGCAGATTCCTTAGCAAAGCATATATAACGCCCAAAATGCCATGACCCTTTTCTTCCTTGCTAGCTCAATCTCCTGCAACATCCTCATTTTCAGAAACTTAGATTCTGTCAATACTGAAAACCTTGCAGGCTGTTCTATACTTTTCTGCCTTCGTACATGTCCTTCCCACTCCTTTTCCAACCCTGTTCTGAAAGAAAGCCCAATCATCCACCTCGCCCATGAAGACTTGAGGAGATCTCGGAGGAGGGTGCATCTTTGCTTGCTCTCTACTCTGTGGTTGGCCTAAAGACATGTCTGACATTGCCTAATCAAATCTATCATTTTTTTGCTTTGTTTTTAATTTGGATCTATCCTACTAATCTTCCTCTCTGAGGCTCAGCCAATGTTTAAATTCCTACCACCTCACAAGAGGCTGGCACGCACCTTGGCATTCAGTAAACAATTGTTGACAAATGAATGAATGAGCCAATGGTGGTCATTGGAAGAGCTTGGTAGGAAGGCACCCATCACCCTGAGTTCACCCTTTGGAGAAGCGCCCAGTTCACTAGACATCATGGAAGCAACAAACGACTTAGAGAGGAGAGTGCCTGCAGAAACACAGAGAACGCTATCAAGTTCCAAATGATGATCGCTGCTGGGCTTTCTCATTAGAGCATTTGGAGTCAGAGATGCTTCAGGGGATGGTAGCTGCCGGGAGCCAGTGGCAGCCACTGATGGCAGGAACGTAGATGGCATGAGCTGGCAACAGCTGCAACTGCTGAGTGGCCCTGCGGGATGGGAGCTGATGACAGGCCTCCCGCTGCCTGCACGCATCACGGAAGCTTCCACCAGAAGCACGGGACAGCGGCCAGCTGGGCCGCCATCATTGCTCAGAAAGCAAGGGCCCTCTCCTTCCCAAAAGACATCCTCTCTGGTCTCCTTGTGGAAAAGGTAAAGAAGGATTCCAATATTATTCCCGCTCAGAGAGACAGAAAAAAAAACATTTCCCAGCAGAAATCTGGGGAGCGCAAAGACCTCCGTGGGGCTCTCTGCTAGCGAGTGAAAACTTGAAATGAAATCCAATCTTCAAAGTTTGGTGGAGGGCAGGGGCAGGAAAAAACATTAGAATTAGCATGTCCTAAAAATAGAGTAACAAGACTGACTTTATTTGAAATGTAGAAAGAGAGAAGTGTTGAATAAGAACCAATGTAAATAACAAAAAGCGAGAAATTTCAAACCAAGATAGGGTGTCATGGCCCTTGGACCCCTACAAAGAACGGAGTCCTTTTTCGTCTTACAAAAGAAATTAATCTGTGGAGCGGCTGATGCCAAAATTCCAGCAAATCATTTTAACTGCTGAGTTTTCTAAGTATCAAAAGGTTGATATTTCCCAAATTCTGCTAAATAGAAGGGTCTTCCCATTTTGTCTGTTACCACTGTGGCCTGTGAAATTCAAACAAGTCATTTAAATTTAAATATTTCTGAGAAGACTTCAAAACTGAGTGCTGTCTTTGCTTCAGGTATCTCTTTTAAAAGTAAGTTTTTGCATAGAAATTAAATATCTAGGGACGCCTGGGTGGCTCACGTAGTTTAAGCGGCTGCCCTGGCTCTAGTGGCGACCCCAGGGGCCTGGGATCGAATCCCCCCTCGGGCTCCTTGCTCAGCAGGGAGGCTGCTTCTCCCCTGCTTGCTGCTCCTCCTATTTGTGGTCTCTCTCACGTGCGCACTCTCTCTGACAAATAAATAAAATCTCTGAAAAAAATTGCAAAAAAGAAATTAAATATCTAATCCAAACTTTTAGGAATAAATATGAAGCATTTTTTCAGATTAATTTGGATGACAAAATAATTTTGCTACTACTACTGTCGGGCATGATATTAAGTACACAATATTTAAAAACAAAAGTGTTCATTGAGCACAAAATAGTTAATACTCAAAGAAAAACATAAAAATGCAGAAAAGCAGACAAAGGAAAAAAACTTTAGTTCCACTCTCCAAACAGAGCTATGTTTCTAACAGTGCATTTTCTTTCTTTCTAGTCTTTTGCCCTATGTGTAAAAGGGCCTTGTTTTCATAGTTGTCATCAACTACATGTACAATTTAGGTTATGATTTTAAATGAAATATTGTAATTTCAACCATAAACATAACAATGGCAATAACAATGGCTAACCAGTTGGGGGACATTTTCATGCAGCAGCTCTTGGTACACACAACCTCTAATATACTTACTGCTGGATTGACTTCGACATCCCCATATATAATGTCTAAATGGATTTTTAGAACTTCCATAAATTCACAGTAGATGTGGACTGGTCCTGAAAGGGTCTTATCCATCCACGAAAGCAACATTTCCAAGCTGGAGAGTCCGTAACAATTATTAGAGTTCAATCTCATTTTTAAGAAGAGGAAATTAGAACCAAAAGTAATTATGCAATTTGCTCAAAGTTATGTAGTGAATTAGTCCCTGGGTCGACCACTGCCACTGGGCCTCTGGATTGCTTTCCACAACACCCACTGCCTGTCAATCATTTGTTGCTAAAATTAGTACTCACTGGAGGAGGCTCTGGAGTTCTCCCAGCCTCTTACACCTCGATCTTAGATCTTGGGCTAGCCCAGATTTTTGGAAAGCTGTAACAGAAAGAGAATGTAAATACTACATTTCTGTTTCGAATTCAGAGATAGTACCTGCAAACTTGTCCTGCAATTCTTGAATCCTGTCGGGGCTGAACTCTTTGTTTACTGAGGAGGGACACATATTCTCTAATTCAACCACACAACTGAGAAAAGCATTTTATTTTTTTTTTTTTAAGATTCTATTTATTTATTTGACAGAGAGAGAGAGATCACAAGTAGGCAGAGAGGCAGGCAGAGAGGGGGAAGCAGGCTCCCTGCTGAGCAGAGAGCCCGATGCGGGGCTCGATCCCAGGACCCTGAGATCATGACCTGAGCCCAAGGCAGAGGCTTTAACCCACTGAGCCACCCAGGAACCCTGAGAAAAGCATTTTAGTAGCAAGAATAAAATCTCAATATCAAATCTACCCTTCGTTCCCCTGTCTCTCCAGCTGGACCTGACTTGGAGTTATCTTGAAATAGGGCTGGTACCCTTGGAGGAGAGAAGATGATCTAGAAATTTAAAAAAATTATCCTGTAGGGGAGCTATGGTCACAGATAGAACACACTAATTCCCATCTCTCTTTAAGGATAGAAGGCCGTTTTAAGACTTGCTTTCCTTTTCGCTCACCTCCTCCTCATCAAGCTGTCTTGTAGGAGGGGAAAGTTAATTTCGACGTAACTGGAAAAGGATTGCGGGGCGCCTGGGTGGCTCAGTTGTTAAGCGTCTGCCTTCGGCTAAGGTCATGATCCCAGGGTCCTGGGATCGAGCCCCACATCGGGCTCCCTGCTCAGTGGGGAGTCTGCTTCTCCCTCTCCCACTCTCCCTGCTTGTGTTCCCTCTCTCGCTGTCTTTCTCCCTATCAGATAAACAAATAAAATCTTTTTTAAAAAGGAAGGGAGGAGGTTGCTATAAAAACACTCCTTCTGTTCTCTCTTCCATGTGCCTAATCAAACTCAAGTTCAATATGTGTTTGGATTTCTCTGAACTTCTGAAGTGACTCATCCATGAACTTGACTCAGGAGGTAAGGCACCTCAGCATTCCTCCTAGTGCATTTCCTCTTATTCTAAACACAGTTCTCTTCCCAAAGTTGTCTGTCCCAGGAATGCAAACACAGAGGTTCTCATGAGGGGATACCTTATCTTGCGGCAGAGGTGACAACAACCATCAGTGAAGAGACACAAAACCACAAAATCAGAGAGGAAACTAGTCTGTTTGCCCAGGGCCCTCCCAGCTTTACAGTTAATCCTGGGCATACCAGGACTCGACACAGATTCAACTGGTCCCCTAATTTACAAAGACAATGTGTCATAATTGCTTAGGATTGAACAGCATCCCCTCACTTGTCCAGAGCCCAGTTAGCCCAAGCCCCACTTGTCAGAATTCAGCCAAGAACACAGGAGGGAAACTCGCCCCTGAGAAAAACGATGAGCCGGAGCGAGGTTCAGGCTCTGAAGTTTAGGTACCAGACTCACGGCAGAGACCTCATGCAAAGCCAAGTCCACTTCTGTCTTTACCTATTTCTAACCAGCTCAAGTTTGAGATTCCTCGGCCCACAAAGAGATTAGAAATCGCAAATATTTAAAAGGTAGTTGTCTTGGGGCGCCTGGGTGGCTCAGTTTGTTAAGTGTCTACCTTCAGCTCAGGTCATGATCCCAGGGTCCTGGGATCAAGCCCCCCATCGGGCTCCTTGCTCGGCAGGAAGTCTGCTTTCCCTCTCCCGCTCCCCCTGATCGTGTTCCTGCTCTCACTGTCAAATAAATAAAATTTAAAAAAATTTTTTTGTCTTGCTCAACTGACGACAGTGAAAGAGAAATACTAAACATTAATAAATGCATAGGCGCCTAGATGTGAGTTCAGTTTGGAGGCTAATACACCAACAACCCTCGTTACCTCCTAGGGGAGCACCACAAGACAGGCCACTCTATCCATGAGTGTCAAGAATGAGAAATGTCTGTGGTTCCTTCATGTCCTTCTGATGGCAGCTTGCACATTAAATGCTCAGAAAAACCTCTCCAGTGATTCTAAGGGAAGCAGCCTTAACCCCTCGTTCTGTTTCTCAGCAACCTTTATGTTTTCTGCCCAGCATCTATCAAAATTTATAATCATGTTATTTATGACCTCACTTTTTTTTTTTTTTAACGTTTATATACCCACAGCACTAGATATGAGCTCCATGCAGCAAAGAGCCACATGTCCCTCTGATTCATCACCGACTGTCCAAATCCTGGCTCGGTGCTTGTCCACCCATAAGGTACTTGATGAATAAATGTTGGGTGAATAAAGAAATGTTAACAGGACAGCATCTAAACATCTACACCCCTTAATTACAATATGTCACTTCAGTAACAATTTTTTTTTTAAATTTAGGAATGTTTCTTAGGAAGATGGTTAAAGGGACATTATTTCCTGAACGGACAGGAAGTTCGGGAGAAGATGACCACCGTTTACTGAGCAGCTATCATGTGCCAGGAATGTTAATCCTCACAATGACCCGGTACAAGAGGTATGATTAGTTCTCTTTTCACTGATGAGGAAACTGAAGTGAAGCAACTTTCCAGTTTTGTGCAATTAGTGGAAAAGCCTGCACCCAAGTCTGAGGCACAGGTCCCACTATTTAGATTGGTCAAGTTTCAATTATCTTCACTTCTGGGGCAGCTCTTGTGTTGTTTTAGGTACTGGATGGTCCAGAACGAAGATCTGGGTTCCAAAGGGACTAATTAGGAAGTGGGGGGAGGTTTTTGTGGATTGTGGCTGAGTCGGGTCTGAGAGACACGACAGAGAGACAAGGCCCAAAGGGCAGACATGGAATTAGGAAGGGACAGAATCAAAAGTCAGGAGTCCTATGAAGACAGGATCTGAGTCAGTCTTCAGCCCACTAAAATCTGGCTTCCAAGCCCCAAACTTTCCCCAAACAGCTCTCATTAATGTCACCAATGACTTCGACATCAACAAATCCAGTGGGTAATATTTATTCTTTATCCCGCATGGCTTCTCAGTAGCCTTTGGCGTTCTAACCATTTCCTTCTTTGTGAATCATTGTTTACTCACGGCCTCCCCGCCACCATCTCCGGGTCTTCCTCTTACCTATCTGCCTCTCCAGCTCAGTCTGATTGCCACTTCATCCTCCTCTGCCTGGGCAATAAATGGGGGTTTTCAAGATCAAGGTGAGACTTGTTTCTCTTCCGTCTCCCAGTCTGTATGCTTCCTCTCTCCAGGTAAACTCGTCTATTCCCATGGCTCTAGGTATTATTGAAGCAGATGACTCTCCAAACTTTTATCTCCTGTCTTACACTCTTCTTCTGAGCTTCAGGCTCGATTTAGCAATTGCCCACTTGGCACTGCTGTTTGGATATTTCAAAGGCAGTTCAAATTGAACATGTTCAAGTACAAACTCACCCCTTGCAATCCTGATTGTCTTTAATAGTCCTAATCTTAGGGTGCCTGGGTGGCTCAGTGGGTTAAGCCTCTGCCTTTGGCTCAGGTCATGATTCCAGGGTCAGGTTCTCCGCTCAGCAGGGAGCCTGCTTCCCACCACCCCCCCCACCCCACCCCCGATCTCTGCCTGCCTCTCTGCCCACTTGTGATCTCTCTCTCTGTCAAATAAATAAATAAAATCTTTAAAAAAAAAAAATAGTCCTAATCTTAATGAATGAGCCCATCTGCCTACTTGAGCAAGGCAGAAACATCATGATCCTATTATCCCCCTCTCCCTCAATCCTCACATATAAACCAGCAATTATCTCTCTTTCTTTTTTCCCTCTGGAACCACAGTTAATTGGCCCCTCTGCCTCTGCTCTTGGTCTCCTCCAATCCATTCTCTGTGTTTTCACCAGAGATATCTTTTTAAAATACAATTCCGACTATGTCATTCCACCATAGCCATAGAACAAACTCCAGTTTCTACATGGTCCATACATTCCTGAATGATCTGACTTCTGCTTTTATTTCTAGGCCCATCTCAATCTGTACTAACTCTCTATTTTGGGGTTCTCATCACCAATGGCCTTCTTTCAGTTTATAGAACATATGCTTGTCCCTTTGACCTCAAGTCTTTGATATAGTCTATCTCTCTTTCTGCAGCGGACTCACTTCCTTCCACCAACCCCTAGGCCAATCCTGGTCAATCCTCAGATCTCAACTCAAATGTTACTTCCTTAGGATCCCTGTACATTTTGGACCCCATTACATGCACAGACACAGGATTAAGTGCCCCCAATACCTAATATACTTGTTCATAGGTCCCTATATATTGCATAATTTGATCAATGTCTCTTCCTCAATGAACTATAATCTTGGGGTGGGGCATAGAGATTGCTCATCATTGAGTCCCAGGGACAAGCACATTTTGCCCCAAGATGATTTATGAGTATTTGTCAAATTTATTTCTCAAATAAACAAACAAAATCTTTTTATTTTATTTTATTTATTTATTTGTCAGAGAGAGAGAGAGAGAGATCACAAACAGGCAGAGTGGCAGACAGAGGCAGAGGGAGAAGCAGGCTCCCTGCCAAGCAAGGAGCCCGATGCGGGACTCGATCCCAGGACCCTGGGATCATGACCTGAGCTGAAGGCAGCCGCTTAACCAACTTAGCCACCCAGGCGTCCCACAAATAAAACCTTTTAAAAAATAAATAAAATCTTTTTAAAAGTGAGGGAAATTTGGTGTTATCAGTAAAGAATATGTGTCATCTATTTATAAGGCAATAAATTTTTTTTAAAGATTTTTATTTATTTGACAGAGGGAGAGTGTACAAGCAGGAGGAGTAGCAGGCAGAGAGGCAAAGGGAAAAGCAGGCTCCCTGCTGAGCAGGGGGCCCAATGGTGGGACTTGATCCCAGGACCCTGAGATCAGGACCTGAGCCGGAGACAGATGCTTAACCCACTAAGCCACTCAGGTGCCCCAAAGCAATGAACATTTTACTTTATCTTTAGATTTCTTTGACTTTACAAAGCTGAGTCGTTGCTAATGACTTTTTGTTGTGGTTGTTGCTATTTTGCTAAATCACATTGCCCCATTAACTTTCAATTCCCTATTTAAGATAGATTTCCATTATAAAAATTTAAAATAAGCTTTGTCATTTTTTTTTTTAATTTGGATGAAAGTGCAGTTACAATGCAGCCGAGTCTGTGCTAAATGTTGTAGTATTGATGGCAATTTTGCATAGATGTATGATCATTTCATCAGCTCCTGGCAGACTCTCCTATTCTCATGTCCAACTTGTCCTTCTCCAATAAGAGAGATTTCCGAAGGCCCCAAGACCATCTTCAGTAGATTCGCATTGCTTGGTTCGGTCCAGCATCCAGCACTCCTTCTGCTAACAGCACCTAAGAATACAATCTTAGCATACCACTCCGACTCAGTCTTTGTGGTCGGTGTGGCGCTGACCCATCCCCAGCTCCAGGGTGGGCACATGACCCATGTCTTTTCAGAGTACAGCTTCCTGTGGCCCAGGTGACTGGCACAAAGATGGACCCAGGCAGGCAAATGGGATTCAGTTCTATTCTCTGAACTGAGTGGGAAGGAGAAACTCTCCTTCCTCTTTCCCTGGCTTGCCCTCACAAGATGAAAGTGGAGCCCATACACAGAAAAGCAGAAGCGGGAGATGGTGAGATGATGGCACAGGCATAATTTGAGTGTGAGTGCCTTCATGCATCTAGGGCAGGGGTGAAACTTCTTCTGTACTCTTTCCGCCATCTTTCCTTGCCGCCATAATGGTGCGCATGAATGTCCTGGCAGATGCTCTCAAGAGCATTAAAAATACTGAAAAGACAGGCAAACGCCAGGTTCTTATTTAGGCCGTGCTCCAAAGTGATTGCCCAGTTTCTCACTGTGATGATGAAGCATGGTTATACTGGCGAATTTGAAATCACTGATGATCACAGAGCGGGGAAAATTGTTGCAAGCCTCACAGGCAGGTTGAACAAGTGTGGAGTGACTGAAAGATCTAGAAAAATGGCAGAATGACCTGCTTCCCGTCCTGCCAGTTTGGTTTCATTGTACTGACCGCCTCAGCTGGCAGCATGGACCACGGAGAAGCAAGACGAAAACACACAGGAGGGAAAATCCTGGGATTCTTTTTCTAGGGATATAATATATACGTGCATGTAAAATGCCTCAATGGAAAAAAATAAAGAAAGAAAGAAACTTCTGCAAAGGGTCAGCTAGTAAATAGGTTAGGTTTTGCGGGCCCACGGTCTCTACTGTGACTACCCTACTGACCTCATAGCACAAAACAGCCGAGATGTAACCTAATGAGCAAGGCTATGTTCCAAAAATTTTATTGATGGATGCTGAAATTTGAATTTCACATAATTTGTAGGTGCCCTGAAACATTCTCCACCTTTTGATTTTTTTTTTTCCAACCATTTAAAAAGTGCAAAAAACCATTGGTAACTTGCTGGGTTTATAATAGGCCATCAGCCAGATTGGCTCTCAGACTACTTGCCAACACCACTCTAGGCTTTTCAGGAGCCAGTAGCCTGGCTTGTAAATTCTCTCTCTCTCTCTCTCTCTCATTTTTTTTTTTTTGCCTTAAAACAATCAGAGTGTGGGGATTCTTTGTTTTGTTTTTTTCTGTCATTTGCAAGTGAAAGAGTCCTGACCTTATCCCACACCTGGGATTTAGTTTCTCTTTCTTTTTGGCTTAAACCATTTGAAGGTCTGGAAAACGCCTAGAAATGAATGTCTAAGAAACTCTTTTCACACTAGCTAAGGTGGGAAAAATTAACAATATCTCAGCTGGGGAGCTGTAGGAAAGCTGGGACTTCTGGGGTGCTTTCCTTCAACATCCATATGAAAATGCATTAGTAAAAATAACAATGCAGTTTGTTATAAATTTACTAACTTAAAAAAAATTACTAACATAAGATCCTGAAATTGGATGAAAAGAACTTATTTCAGTATGGCGTATTTAGTTTGACCCTTTCCAAATCAATCTCCCCTGACTAAAAAATACTATATTATATTTGAATATTAGTATTTTCGCCATGGTCTCAGGTGGAATTTATTACCAACCCAGAGAATATGACTGACAGTGTTTTGAATAGTACCCTCAATAATTTATTGCTAATTCCAGTGTTCTCTGGCAGTCTGCATATATCTTTCTTTCTGCCCATAACCTCTTTATTTGTCATTAAGTTGGTTCTTTAAGTTGGTGTCTTAAAAACTGATCATTTAATTAATATATATTTTATTTAAGATTTTATTTGTTAGGGTGCCTGGGTGGCTCAGTGGGTTAAAGCCTCTGCCTTCAGCTCAGGTCATGGTCTCAGGGTCCTGGGATCGAGCCCCACATCAGGCTCTCTGCTCAGTGGGGAGCCTGCTTCCCCCTCTGTCTCTGCCTGCCTCTACCTACTTGTGATCTGTCTCTCTCTCTCTGTTGGATAAGTAAATAAAATCTTTAAAAAAAAAAGATTTTATTTGTTTATTTGACACAGAGAGAGCAACAGTGAGAGAGGGAACAGAAGCAGAGGGAATGGGAGAGGAAGAAGCAGGCTCCCCATCAAGCAGGGAGCTCGATGCAGGGCTCGATCCCAGGAATCTAGGATCATGACCTGAGCCGAAGGCAGACACTTAACGACCTAGCCACCCAGGCGCCTCTGATCATTTAATTTAAAGCAAAGTAGCAACAAAGAGAAATGAACAAATATAATAAATTGATCTCTATGCTAATAATTAACCCAATATAGTCTACAAGCTTGAAATACATGCTTCAAATTACCTTTGAGAAGAGGAAATTGATTTTATTGCCACAACGTGCCTCCTGAAATTGATGCTTTAATTACCCAGATATGCAAACTAATGATGAAAGGAGATTTGAATCCATACTGAACACTAACAGAGCCTTAACTTTTTAAAAAGTATCCACAAATGACACCCTGTTCTTTGCTCTACCCTAACAAAATCACTACTTACATATTTGCATCTTAGCTCTCAGGAAGATCATTTTTACCCTTAACATTGTTGTCATTGTCGCATGGAAACTTCTGCATGCAAAGGGCACCTGGATGGCTCAGTCAGCTGAGCATCAGAACTCTAGATTTCGGCTCAGGTCATGATCTCAGGGTCTGGAGATGGAGCCCTGCTTTGGGCTCTGTGCTCAGCGGGCAGTTTGCTTGAGAGTCTCTTTCCCTCTGTACCTGCAGAGGGACGCTCCCCCTTGCACGCTCCTGCGCACACTCTATCTCAAATAAATAAATAAACCTTCAAATTTCTGCACGTGTTTCCATTTTAACTTGCCATTGAAATTCTGCATTGCTTCCTGTATCTACACAGTCTTCATGGTGACCATTTTAGTGGCAACATTATGTTACAAAATTTTACATTTTCTTTACACAGCAAGCAGAAAGATTGCATTTCCTTGATGTTCTAGAAAATGCCTCACTGACTATTCCCACCGGGTCTCCGAATCCATTTAGAATCTCTGAGGACCTTTCAAGAGTTCCTTCACCATTTCCTTCTTGGATATGAAGCAGCTCCTTCTTGATTGATTGTTCTCTCCCATCCAGATCATGTAGGTTGTTCATCTACTTTATGCATATACCAAAACCAAAAGTAGTAATGCCATTACAAGTCCTTTAGCTAAATATAGATTTCTTACATTTAACTAATGGCCGTTGTTACAGTCAGAGCAACATGCTCATCCTCCATGAAGACAGGCTCCTGGGGTGGCCTGAGAGGTTTTGAGACTTTGCAAACACCTCCCCTTCTTCCCTTCGGCCCTCCTCCCCTCTGCCCTGCAACCAAGAATGGTCAGACCTCCTGCTGGGAGGGCAGCCAATGCAGCAGCAGCAGCAGCAGCCTTGGTGAGCTAAGGTCTGGAGCCATTGTCCCTGGACTGCATAAATACTACATTTTCTTTCATTGGGTCACTTTTATCATTTCTAAAGAACTTGAGGACGGGTCAAGCTCCTCTGGTCTCTAAACAGTCAGAAAGGAGCTGTGAACAAATTCTTAGCAGCAGGCAAATGAGATTGAGGACTCACCCATACTGGGAAAACCAGCAGGGCAAGCGAGCCTCTCCCTGTGTCTTTTTTGGGCTGAGAACTGGATCATTTCTCTGAATAAAGGCTAGGTTATGAAAGGTGCAAGTTGATGTTTCCCCTTTACAGGTTAGATGGCAGATGGCAGGTTTTGGTATGTTTGTCTATTTGTCCCAGATATTGAAAGGGGGCATTTGGATGAATGGGACATACTGAATTATTGCTTTAACAGTAAACGCAGTGGCTCCAAGGATATACACATTTTTAAGATCCTGGAGTGGTTTTGTTTGTTTGTTTGCTTGTTTGTTTCCATATAGTTCTAAAATCTTAGAATGGTACCAGAAAGGAATAAATATCTAGCTTCATCCTGAACTCACTGACACTATGTGTATACATATACAAAGTTCCTGAAAAGTGATTAGGTTTTCTCTTCTTTGATTCCCAAAAAAGAAAAATATGTTTCATATCTATTTGTTTTGTTCCCATTTGAGTCATACATTTATGTTTGATGTCTCCTTACTTGGATGGGTTTTGTTTTGCTCTTCACCGTCATTTATAATTTTGTTTGACTCCTTCTCTGGGGGCGCGTGGGTGATTCAGTTGTTAAGCGTCTGCCCTCAGCTCGGGTCATGATCCCAGGGTCCTGGGATGGAGCCCCACATCAGGCTCCCTGCTCGGCAGGAAGCCTGCTTCTCTGTCACCCACTCCCCCTGCTGGTGTTCCCTCTCTCACTGTATCTCTCTGTCAAATAAATAAATAAAATTTTTAAAAAATAATTTACCGAATCCTTCTCTGATTATCTTTCTGTGCTGTCCTTCCCATTTGGATTTTTATGTATGGATTGTGCTCCATTTCCTTTTATATTTTCACCTTGGCTAGGTGGTAAATATCCTCATTTTTAATAACATGTATATTTAAGCTTTTACAAAAATATTACCTTATATATCTAATTAATCAAACATATTAGAAATCCTAACTAGTAATGGTAACTTGGTAATTAAAGTTGTATTTGGTGTGTATTTGTATTTGTATTTAGGTTTTCTAAACTTTATTAGTTTAATTGGAAATCTGTCATCTCTATGATCTTCATTTCAGCTACAGTTTAATATTTTTAAGTTATTTTATTAGTGTTTTGTGAGAAATAGTGTGCATTTTCATTAATATTTAGTATGTCCATGTTTCTTTAAGAAGTCTGAAAAAGGGGGCGCCTGGGTGGCTCAGTTGGTTAAGTGACTGCCTTTGGCTCAGGTCC
>CM053614.1:83047340-83074528 GCA_028646535.1 Procyon lotor | reverse complement strand
TGGGCATGAGCAGGTTAGCTTGAATTCAGGCAAGGATCCAAGCTTATGTCAAATAACCGGTTTGACTGAAATTTTCACTTCTTCAGAGTCATTAGGTACAGGCTCCTTCCTACACATTCAGATAGACACACTCAGTTCAGTTGTCTAGAAAGTTCCCGGAGCCAGCTGGGAGCAGGAAGGGTGTTTAGGGCCAGTGAGCAGCGGTGGCTTGTTTACTTAGCCCTGTTAGAAACTAAGTGCTGGATTTGACATTTTAATCTCGGAAGGCCCTGAAGTATAATATCAAATGCCTGAGACTCTTCACTAACCATCTGTGAATTGCATATGCTTAAAGTAAATTCTACTCCTACCAAATTTCAGCGGCTTTCTTCAGAAAGTAGTATGTGAAAGTGAGCACAGGGGGATAGAATTTCCTCCCTCGCTCCCAAGTTCTAGCCCCCATGCTGGTGGGCCAGCACACCTGGCCCTGATTTAATAGAAATAATTACATAAGTTAACCTCTATTGTTTGTCCTTAGAGTATAAGGACACGAAGTGCTACCTATTACAACTTAGGCTTTTATTTTCTTTGTGTTTGAGCCACAGAGAGCAGTTTGCACTGTTCTCTCCACATGTGGAAATTTAGGAACGAATCAGAGTTGGTACTTGCCCGTCAGGGGAAGAGAAATCCTTAGATAACAAGTGTGAAACAATGTCACAGAAGCAATGATAGAATTCTGTACAGGATGAAGTCTTCTGGTATTATTCTTTGTTTTTAATTCCACCTGGAGAGGGGAGTGGGTATCGCCCCAAGCTGTGGGTGTTTCCTGGACAGTATGAAGGCATCCCCAGAGTAGGTCCAGTGGTAGCAAAGGCCTGAAGAGCACTGGTTATTCAGTGTGATGGGAAGAAAAGGGGGAGATGGTGAGGCTACACTTGATAAGAGCTTCGCTCTCGGGCACCTGGGTGGCTCAGTGGGTTAAAGCCTCTGCCTTCGGCTCAGGTCATGATCTCAGGGTCCTGGGATCCAGCCCCGCATCAGGCTCTCTGCTCATCGGGGAGCCTGCTTCCTCCTCTCTCTCTGCCTGCCTCTCCACTGTCCTCCCCTCTGAAGGAAGGCTCATGGGGGAGGTCGAATCTGGGAACTGGCAAGATGGGTTGGGTGTTTGAGAAAAAAGGACTCCAGCAGCCACGTGGGGAGTGGACTGCGGAGGCAAGAGGGAAATAGGGAGCTCAGTGAGTCCTGCGGGCCAGGAGAGATGAGGAATGGGAATGGGAGATGACCTGGAGGCAGTTAATGTGTAATCGGTGTGGGACCTAGAGGATCCCAGGTGACCCACAGGGTTCTGACCTGGAAATCCGGATAAGCACTGTCGCCACTCACAAGGGGCTGTGAGTGCTCCAGGCGGCGAAGAGTCAGTTGGGTGGGTGTGAGATGCTCCGATGGAAAAGTCGAAGGGGCCGTAGGGTAGACAGGTCCAGAGCCCAAGAGAGCAGCGTGGCCTTGAATTATCATTTTATGAGATGTTTCAATTGCAGGTATTGTCTTTGGCCGTAAAGTAGCCTGCCCCCAGCCTGTCTCCTGCTTCCTGGCTCGTCCGTCTGGGTTGGGCCAGGCTGGGTTCTGGGTTACGAGCTGCTTTCTTCGCTAGTCTGCTGTGGTTAGTTTAGCAGCTGGATGAGTTGCAGTCATGAGCAACTGATAAGAATACAGTGCCTGTAACAACCTTGGGAATCCTGTTTGTATCACACCACACATCCTCAGATGGGAGGGAATCCCTCGTTTCTTATTGACGACAGCATCACATTATTCAGTTCGTACATTAGTGACTGAACTGAAAAGACTAGGAGGTGACTTCTTTTTTTTTTTTTAAAGCTGTAGCTTTTGAGCCTTGAAGGTACCTTGGAATCAAATGAAAAGGAGGATGCCTCGCAGCCCCCTAGACCAGCTGAATAAAATCTTTCGGGGGTGTGGGGGAGGGATGGAGTGCCAGCACACAAGTCTTTAAAAACTCCTTAGGCAATCCTGATGAGGGCACTAAGTGGTGTGTGTAGCCTGTGGCAGAGAAGAAATTTTATCTTTGTTCTCAGACTCCCATTGCTTACGCATGGCCTGAGTTTCCTCAAGGTCTCCAGGAACAATTTGATTTCCCTTAGTAAATCAGTCTCGAAGTTGAATTTTTCCCCCATGTATTCGGGGAAAGTCTATTACAGTGGCTCTCAGGGTGAGTTTCCCAAGAGAGCAGCAGCAGCCCTTTGATGCTGATAGAAACGCACATTCTTGGATCCCCTACCTGGACCTCTGAATAGGATCCTTGTGGGGATGGGGCTTATGGTCTGGGAATGGGAGATTCTGATGCACGCCAGTTCTAGAACCATGGGCACTACACGCAGACCTTGTGCTGGACTCTGGGTCTACGAGAGGAATAAGGTAACTGCTTATCTTCAAAGCACTCCCACTGGGAAGGGCTGAACAGAGAGACAGGAAGAACCTGTGTCATAAAACATAAAACAACAACATAAAACATAAAACATCACCAGTAACACAGGTGACTTGGAATGTCAGCGGCAGCCCCCAGATGGGGTTAATCCCATCTCTGTGATGGGGGCAGTTTCTCAGGACATTTAGCTGGATCTCAACAAGGAGATTTTGCCTGTCTCCAGGGAAAGAGAAAAGAATAAGGACCTGCTGGTGCACTTGTTGTCACCAGTGATTGTATAAATGTGACTGTCTTATTAGAGCACCCGCTAAGGTTTTGGAATTTCCTGCTTTATTTTCCTAAATGACCACGAGGAAACTTACAACGTCAAAAGCAAAGTGCCTGACAGGTGACACCTTTTACCTTTAAAACAGAAAACAAACTGAGGATTTGGGAGGGGAGGGGGTGGGGGGTTGGGCGAGCCTGGTGGTGGGTACTGAGGAGGGCACGTATTGCATGGAGCACTGGGTGTGGTGCATGAACAATGAATCTTGAAACCCTGAAAAAATCAAACGTATTTGGGGAAAAAACATAAATTAAAAAAAAACCCTGAAAATGGCCTTTTTAAAATTTATGGCCGGATGTGAAGAATTGAACTAGAATCTGGATTATAGTTGATAGTTTAAGCATTCTTCTCCGTAGCATGATTTGGCCCTACAAGTTGTTATGAATAAGAAAAATGATTACTTGACCTCCTTTATTTAACTCGTACTACAGAAGACAGAGAGACAAAAGCCTTCATAATTCTAGACATAATAAATGCACGCGGAATCACACTGAAGTCAGAAAATGTCCCTCACATTAACTGAGCCGCTGCCGCTTGTGTTAGAAGATGTCCTTGTCTTGATTCACTGTGGAAAGTTGCACAGATTTACCTGTTTATTTGCAGAGAGCATTTGGAAAAAGGTAGATTTGTGGGTTGTTTTTTTTTTTTTTTAAGATTTAATTTATTTATTTGACAGAAAGAGATCACAAGCAGGCAGAGAGAGGGGGAAGCAGGCTCCCTGCTGAGTAGAGAGCCTGATGTGGGGCTCGATCCCAGTACCCTGAGATCATGACCTGAGCTGAAGGCAGAGGCTTTAACCCACTGAGCCACCCAAGCACCCCTGGAAACAAGTAGATGTTGGTGCTACTTTGGGTACTTATGCCTTTATGTAAGAGGAAATACAGAAGTGGTTCTGGACCATTGTACTTAGCAGTGGTTTTAAGAACATTTTGGAAGGATTTTACTTTAAAACCACAACGTGATACCTGAAGGTGTACCACTATGCTCACACCAGGTCCTGCCCGTGCTGGATAAGGCCAGGGTTGCCTTAGCCATTGTGTGTCCTTAGACACAATATAATGATATCATTATGCTGTTTGAAAGTTCCTTTCTCTTCCAGGTTTTGCAGAAAATTGATGCTTTGCATATAATCTCTCCGATATGACAAACTGACGTTTTAAGGGGAAAAACTTCATTTTTTATTTCCTTTGCTCATGCTCATAAACTTATCACTATTTCAGAGTTTGGAAACAAATCACTTCTTGAGTCTGGGCTAGTCCTAAAGGATGGGCATGTGTGCCTGGAAAAATTCTTACTGTTGTAAATGAGATTTCAGAAAGGTTTTCAGAAAGGGTTTTTTTTTTGTTTTTTTTTTTTGTTGGTTTTTTTTTTTTTTTTGTAATGGCAAAAACCTAGGTTTGCTTATTTTCCAGCAAACATTGAATATCTGCCAACTGCTGGCTTGTCTGTGTTTACAAGCATCTCTTGGTTCCTTATATATCACAAGCCATAGCTGATGGTTTGTGATATATAAGTTATTCTATAACCATCATATATATGATGGTTAAATTGTGCTGAGCAAGATCAATTAGACAAACTAATTGAAGTGTGTTCTAGTGCTAACTTGCAAGTTCTGTTTTTGAAAGTATATTTTAATATAGCATTAGAAATTTCATTAATTATCATCTCTTTTCCACGAAAAGGAAAAAAAAAAACCTAGGAACCCCCCCTCCCCCACCATTTCATCTACTTTTGATTCCAGATGAATGCCAGAAAAATGCAGGGTGGTTGTTGAAAAATTATTCTGCCACCTGTTGGCTTTTAAGAAACTGATTTTTTTTTTTTTAAGAAACTGATTTTAAGGGACTTTTACCTCTGATGAATTTCAGAACATTTTCTTGGCTTTGATTTGCTGCAATGTTAATAGAGAATCAGAAACCTTCTCCTTATAGTTACTTCTTGATTTCTTTACCTCTGTTGGCATTTCCTGGTAGTTTAAGTAGACTGTATGCATGCAGTTTATTTATGAGTGAGAATAATGTATTGCCTTAATCTGTCCTCCCTCCCTCCCTTCCTTTCCCACTTCCTTCCTCTCTTTCTTTTTGTAAGCTGTTATGAATAAATCTTCACCAAGAAAGAAAATTTTGATGTATGACTGTGAATGAAAAACTTTTGACAAATGACTGCAAAAATATATTATGTAATTTTTAAAAGTTAGAACGTCAAAGACATCGAGTGTTTATGATTAGTTTTAATACAAATATGAATAGACAGGTATCATTACTTCAAAAGTTGTATTGCTAAAGGAGTTTTTCTTGGGACATGGCTTAATGCATTTTTCCCCCCTGCAATCTGTTGTTCATTATAATAGAGAAAACAGGTTAGAATCTACCTTTGCAGTTTCAGCTTCCCTAACATAAAATCTAAACTAGATGGTCTGATGGCTCCTTGCAGCTGCAAACATCTATGAAATTAAAAGCAAATCTAAATGCATGCAAGATACATATTTAAACTTGTAAATCATAAGTGTGCTGTCACTGTGATTTAGATGCTAAAACAGTGATGTCATAATAATAATAACACCTTGCGTTTGTATAGCACTTTATGCAAAGCCTTAACATCCATCTCTCCAAGCTTCCTAACAACCCCACAGGACGGGGATAATTAATCCACATTCAAAGGTGAGGGAGTCAGACTTCCAGTGGTTCTGCAGTCTGCCCATGATCACCGAGCTCGTCCACACTTAGTTGCGGGGAGTTTTCCTGCTATATAGCAGACGCTGTTTCCTGACACCAGTATCAAATGTCTCCAAAACTCTCCTTCCTCCTCCTTTAAGACACCATTGCTTTTTAGCTCTTGATGCCTCCTCTCGCTGGTAGTCCTATTCGTGAATCAAAAGACTGGCAAAATACCCTCAAATTTTTTTTGTTACATTTCTATTACTTATATACCAAGTGCCCTTCACTATTTTGGCATATTCTGCTCCAGTTTTTTCTTTCCTACTTTTGTCTTGTGGTGAAGTCTTTGTTTTTTATTTGTTTGTTTTTTTAGAGTTCAATCTTATATGTGCACTGGAATTGCACGTTTCATATGACACAGAGCAATATATTTATGAGCCTTGAAAACATCCAATTTAGAAATTGGAACTATGACTTTTTGAAGTTGTGTCATAAAGTTCTGTAAATTGCCGGACCTATGAATACTCAAAGTAAAAATGAGGAGAGAAAGCAACCTGACAGCCGTTGGGTCAGTCAGCAACGCTTATGGCCAAATGCGGTAACACGCACAGGTCTGTAGAGTCATTTCTGTGATTTAAGTGAAGCACACACTTACACTCATTAAGATGTATAAATAAATAGCTATTATGAAGAGGACAAACTTAACAAATTGTGGACACTCCACGATTGCTGATTTTCTACATTGGGTCCTTTATAAGCAGCCATTCGGCCCGAGATTATATTTGACAGCGTTGACTTTAAGGAGAAATTATTACAGAAATCGCATCTCACTTAAAGGAGCCTCAGTGTTTGAATCGAATGGGCGATGTGACTGTTAGATCTTTCATTGATGGTGATCTACATTTTCCAAAAGAAATTTCAGAATACAGTGTTTATTTTTCTCCACTGGGAAGGAAGGAACTTTTTTCTTATTGTTTATTTCTAACATAGTGGAAACTTCAGCACTCTGGCAGAAATTCCCCCTACAAATGTTTATATTTCTTAATAATAAAGCAAAGTAGGAAGAAGTCCCATATGTCAACTGAGTAAACGATCTGTAGTTGTCATTGATGTCATAGAGATTTAGAGAATATCACTCAGGGAAAACATTGATTTTTTTTTTTTTTTTTTTTTTGAGCCAAGGATGATGCATCTCTTGTTGAATGAACAGACTTCCAGTCAACAGGCAATTATTATATTGATTTTCAGGGTGGCTTGCTTAGTAATCAGCCTCTATGCATTGCATAAGTTATTTGGGCAAAAGCTATGCCATTTCACCTTCAGTCAACAAAAGTCCGCCCAGCCAAGGCAGAACAGAAAGTTGAGCAATTTAGTGAAATGGGACAACATAAAGAGTCAGACTAGTGGCTCAGTTTTTCACTTCACTTTTGTCTTCTAAAGTCTTTCTCTCTCTCTTTCTCTCGTTTAAATGCAAACTCAGTGATGTGCCTGGTTTGAAGGCGAGGTGCTGAATGGGAAAAGCCCCAGACGGATTGAAGACCTGGGTGGTTATCTGAGTCCATCTTCCCTGATGCCAGAGTCTTGTTCTTAAAGTCTTGGCTGGAGAAGCCAGGCTTTGAGATTGGGCCATGACTGCTACATATTCATCATGTTGCCCAGTTGCAAAAACAAAATGTTCAGACGATAGCCAGGAAAATCAGTAGTCATGAATTCAAGCCCTGAACCGTGCTAATGAAGCCAGTGAAAACAGGGTGCCAAGGTGGGGGAAGTTGCCCGTAGTGTATAGACACTTCTCTTGCAACTTGGGGGATTTTTTTCCTTTCCTCCTTGGACCTTGTTTTGGGGGGAGATCAGACTCTCTCTCCCTTCTAGGCTTGCTTTCTCCCCTGTAGGTGATAAAGGAAGAGGTAGAGCAAGGTGGTGGCCACAGGTGAAGCTGCCATGTTGGTCATGAGGGGCAGTGAAGCCGCCATATTGGTCAGCGCAGGTGTCTGAATGCCCGCTTGTTGTCTAGTCAGAGTTTTATAGGCTGGGTGACTTCTGAACACTATTTACAAGGTCGAATTTTAATTAAAAGAGAACCATTAGGTCCCACATAGTGTAATAACTGTAGTGCTGATCTCATGATCGTCCCGTGTCCTGTTCACAAGATGTTCTGCTCAGTCCCAAAAAAGGCCTAGACTAAGTTTGAGTAGTTTCAAATAATAATAATTATATTATTTATAAAATAACAGGTAGTAATTAATTAATACCCAGTGATTTTTTAAAGGAACCACCCAACCTGGCAACTCGGTAGTGTCCTCTTAGGGGTGGAGAGAGCACGGTGAACTCAGGAGTCCGTCTCTGAGGAAGCAGCAGAGCGTAGCGGGCAGGGGTGCAGTGTACCCCTCAGGGGGCAAAGTCTGTCTGCAGATGAATTTCCTCCTAAAGAGAGTTTGACCTGGTGAAGCTTCACCTGCACACCCTTCTGGTGAGCCTTCCAAGGTAGAGTAAGCAGAACGTGGTATGATCCAGATTGGCTCTCAGATTTGGGGTGGGAGGGTGTGCCTCATGACGTGAGTGACCAGGGCAAGGCCTACAGGGCAGCACAGGCTGACTCGAGATGGGTCACTGCTCGGTGTCCTGGCCGTCTGTGTGGGCGACGGCATCTGTCCAGCCCTCGGGTTCTACTGCATTCCCTGTTGGTGGTATTATCTGCAGCATACGCTTCTGGTCGCTTATCGGGGGGTATGCCCACTTGCTGATATGGATTTTCCCGAAGAACCTCTGGCCCTTTGTATTTTTTTCTGGCTGTAAAGTGGAATGCATATGTCACTGATTAAAAGTGGGGAAACTTTTGTAGGGTTTCATGACTCAGGAAAAAGGGACACTTCCTCAGCCGGGAGTTGACTGCATTTTTGGGGTGAAAGGCAGTGACCAAACCAGAGGTCAGAAAAGCCACCTAAACCAATTGTTTGGGGCTCTCGGTGTAACTCTGTTCTTAAAACAAAGGCTACTCTAAGGGGCGCCTGGGTGGCTCAGTGGGTTAAAGACTCTGCCTTCAGCTCAGGTCATGATCTCAGGGTCCTGGGATTGAGCCCCGCATCGGGCTCTCGGCTCGGTGGGGAGCCTGTTTCCCCTTCTCTCTCTGCCTGCCTCTCTGCCTGCTTGTGATCTCTCTCTCTGTCAAATAAATAAATAAAATCTTTAAAAAAAAAAACAAACTATTCTAGGTTGACGTTTGTGAACTTCCGCTGGTTCTAAGTGTGTCTGAAATGATCGTGCCTATAATCTTCCCAATCTGAACGTTATTATAATAGGGCTAAAAAATGCATTAGGCCAGTGATTCTAGGCTAATCATCACCAACATTTGATGGGTGTTTTTGTTGTTGTTGTTGTTCCAGAAAAGGCAGTAATAACCTTCTTTTATCTGGCGTCTATTTGACGGTAAAATAATTTTATAAGTAGGAAAACCAAAATGTACACATGGGACTAAAATGAGTATACAGGACGATAAGTATACCAAAAAATATCTCTACACCTGTTGCGTGGTACTTTTCTCTGAATAGAGGAATGCACTAAGGCGTTGCCTGCTCCACATGTGTAGGGCCGTGCCGGCTGTCACAGACGGGAGTGCTGTCCCTGGACCTAGGCCCCATGTTGGTTGCAGGGTGCTGTTGGCCAAGTTGAGGGACTCCTGGGAGTCCTGGCTTCCTCATCGGCAGAATGAAGATAATAATGGCACTTATCTCGGGGCACCCGGGTGATGCAGTCAGATGAGCTTCTGACTCCTGGTTTTGATGCCGGTCGGGATCTCAGGGTGCTGAGACAGAGCCCTAGGTTGGGCTCCATGCTCGGCGAGGAGTCTGCTTAAGCCTCTCTCTCCCTCTGCCCCTCCTCCCGTGCCCCCTTCAATCTCTTTCTCTAAAATAAATAAATCTTAAAAAACAAAAACAAAAAAATGATAATGGCACTTATGTCACGGGGCTGGTGAGAGGATAGGACAGGGTGATGTGTGTCGAGGAAGAAGCACAGGGCCCATCCCTGGAGCCCTGTGGGGGCTGGGTATTATCGGCGTTTGAAGCGCTGACTTGCATTGTGGCCTTGGCCCCTCACCACGACCTTAATGGTCCCTGTTGTAGGTGTAGAGGGACCTGGGGTTTAGGAAGGTCCTGTCATGACCCAGGGTCATCTGCCTAGGAGGGGTAGACTCTGGTCTCTGGGGAGCTTGTGCCCTCCGCGGCTGCGGGCCTGTGCCCCAGCAGTCTGCCCTGCCCTTGGGCCCTCCTCGAAAGGCCGCAGGACCCAGGCAGGGGAGGGCTCAGCTCACCCTGCCCCCTCGCTCCCCGTCTCAGGACTCCCAGACCACAACCGTTTGACCCTTCTCTTTCCTTCCATGGTGGGCCTTACTTTCCCTTAAAAGAGGATCGTTGTTTTCCTGCTTGGCTCTGGGCCAGTCTTTGGAATGCTCCTCATTTCATTGTACAGCCCGCTGATTTATCCCTGCGCTGTTTTTACTTTCAGACTTGTTATGGCTAATGGGAAGGCTGCTGTTTTGTCTGTCTGCCCCTGCTCACCCTCTCTCCCCTTTCGTGGCGTACATGGCCACGATGGGAACGCACCTTTTCCCCGTCCAGCTTTTATGTCTTCATGGTCCCCTGGACACCTGGACCATCTCACAAGGAGGGAGGCAGACGCCCTGGAGCCCTCGGCCCTTTGCAACAGTTCAGCTTTCTAAAGAGAGAAAATAATGGGTCTGCATTCTCTCTTTTAATTATTATATGATCTGAAATTAATTAGGCTGTTTCAGGTAATGCTTGGTGCGCTTGGGTTTTGAGCCACTGCCTGCTCCTCCCCAAAGACTGACACTTTTCTTTGGCTCTCCATCCTCAGAACTTCCTCCGGCTCCTGTCTTCCCCTGGTTCATAACAAGGCCTGCAGGTGTTTGTGTGGACCCGCAAAAGTATGTGAAAGTACGCCAGTCTCTCCGTCATTGTTTCCAAATTGGCAAGGGAGCAGACTGGTCACGAATCAACATACACTAGCGACTTGCTGTTTCCTACCCCAGCAGTATATTAAAGTTATTTTTAAAGTTGTTTTATATCTGCGAGTAAAAATAAATGGCTTTTGCTGCAAGAAACACCAAAAATGGAAAAGCTAACAGTTCAAAGATGATAATTTATCTTGTAACTACTGCTAGCAGCCTAGCTGCTTTATTAAACAGTGAGACGATTTATGAGATTATATGATTTACAAGTGGGTTGAAGGGTGGTCTAACCTTTGGGCCAGTTTTCTCCATCCGTGAGCTTTCTGGACTCACAGAGGCATAGTCGTGGACATACAGCTTGCTCGGAGCACTGTATTTGGAAACAGAAGAGATGCCAAGGGAAGAGACTGTCACTACCTATACATAAGGTCTGGAAGGCAAACTTTTTTTTCCTGAGCATTAACTTCATGGTTAGCATTTATATTTTGGTGTTAAAGCAGGGGCGGTGGGGGAGTGAGTGTAGGGTAGGGGGAATGTGTGGTTAGAAAAGAAGAATTAAGGAAGTTAACTGTCATGCATATACTAGTAGTGTTTTTTTTTTGTTTGTGTTTTTGTGTTTTTTTTCTTTTTAAAGATTTTATTTATTTGACAAGAGAGAGACACAGCGAGACAGGGAACACAAGCAGGGGGAGTGGGAGAGGGAGAAGCAGGCTTCCTGCTAAGCAGAGAGCCCCATGTGGGGCTTGATCCCCGGACCCTGCGATCATGACCTGAACTGAAGGCAGACACTTAACGACTGAGCCACCCAGGCGCCCTAGATAGTGTTTTTAAGCATTACATTCTTCACATTGTAGAGTAGGTATTTGTTTGAACTTAATATTTTGATCTTCTTTACAATATATTTGGACGTTAACAGGGAAGTTAAGGTTTTAAAATTGCTGTAGTTCTTAGAACAATCATACTAAAAATGCTGACCATATTAGACAAATAAGAATGGTGGTTTGCTGCAATAGCAAAGTTTTTTGTCACTAGCTTTTTATTTTGAAAGAATTAAAGATTCACAGGAAGTTGCAAAATAGGCACAGGGAGGTCAGGTCGGCGCAGCCTCTCCCTCACCTCCCCCAATGGTAACATCTTAGCATGAAGTTTTAAATATTTAGTTTGACATCTTTATTGAATATTGACCTAGGCTAAGCACTCACTGTTTCAATTAGCTGGTGAGATGGTATCACAGAAATCACAATACTGTTTAGAAGTTACTTTTTACATTTTCTGGTCTCTAACACTTGGAGGCCATGCAGGAATGAGGAGGAAACGGGAAGGAGGGATAGAGGAAGCGCATAGGTAGGCAGACAGAAAGACAAATTGAGAAACAGAGATAGAAAAACAGTATAGAGCTTCCTCAAAAAGTTGAAAATAGAACTGCCCTACAACCCGGCAATCACACAGCTGAGTACACTCAAAATAAAAAAAATACTAAGAGGCATACGTGCACCCCAACGTTTATAGCAACATTATGTACAGTAGCCAAAACATGGAAACAGCCCAAGTGGCTATCAGCTGAAGAATGGATAATGGATAAGGAAGATGTGTGTGTGTGTGTGTGTGTGTGTGTGATGGAATATTACTCAGCCATCAAAAAGAATGAAATCTTGCCATTTGCCACGACATAGATGGAGCTAGAGTGTATTAATGCTAAGTGAAATAAATCAGTCAGAGAAAGACAAATATCATATGATTTCATTCATATGTGGAATTTAAGAGACTATACAGATGAACATAGGGGAGAGGAAAAAGGGGGGGGACAAACTATATATCAACTAACTAGAATTTAAACATTTTTTTTTAAGATTTTTATTTATTTGACAGAGATCACAAGTAGGCAGAGAGGCAGGCAGAGACAGAGGGGGAAACAGGCTCCCTGCTGAGCAGAGAGCCCCTTGTGGGTCTCGATCCCAGGACCCTGAGATCATGACCTGAGCCGAAGGCAGAGGCTTTAACCCACTGAGCCACCCGGGCAGCCCTCAACTAACTAGAATTTAAATAGACACTTGAAACAAAAAAAAAAAAAAAAGAGAAACAGAGAATAGAGAGCTGGGTTTTCATTCATCGACTGCACAAACTGAACACCCTCTTGTAGTTTTGGGGTCAGTTTGCATGAGCTAAGTTTATATTCTATTCGGATCACACATGGTTTGGGTTTTTGTGTATGCACCACCTGTTCAGCCTTTGTTTGTTTTCCTCTGTTTGTCCTAATTTGCCTTCTTTACACTAAGTATGGATGCCCTAGGTGAGGTCTTCTGGAATGCTGATGATGTAATGCTTTTTTATTTAGATAGTAATTCCACAGATAGACTCACTTGGTAAAAAATTCACAGAACTTCACAGTTCGGGTTTGTACGCTTTCCCACATTTATGTTATGCTGCGATGAAGGTTTTAGATACTGTGCTCACAGTCACTTTGGGGAGAAGGTAAGACCTTAGAGGCTAAAGCTCATCTTTTATTAGGAAATTCAGGATCTCAAAGAAGGTATCGGATTTCAGTCAAGGCAATGCATTTATTCTGTTTAGGTATTTATAACAAAAAATGCCCCTTTAAAAGTGAGACTCCTCTTACTGCGACTTCAGTTTGCTCTGAGTTACAAGTTATTTTCAAACGGGTGAAAAATGAGTTCCCCTCCTCTACCTGTATATCTAAATCCCTGGAGGGAGAGCCTCTTGTAACAGGTATTAACCAACTGCAGAATCTTTGCAGAAAGAGCATCCTTTGTGGGTAACCACAGCTTCCTTCCCTGTTACTTCCCAGGGTCAGCCTCTTGTGGGGCTATATTGAGACCAACACTGGGAGAGAAAAGAGAAAGTGAGTCCCAGGGTAAAGTTCCCACCATGCAGAGGGTGCACACCCACGTGGCAGATCCTCCGGGGGCGTTTCCAGAGCCTTCCAGCTCTCCAAGCATTCTGAGCCCTGATTCTTACACCTGTTATATTGCACAGCCATAAACTGTGTTTGCAGTATAGCCGGGCAGTTTATTTGAATGGATTGGTGTAATTCGGCTGAATCTTATGGGCATGTTTCGTTTTCAGTTTTCAGTTTGGTTCGACTCAGTAGGCATGCATTAAATATTTATTGCATGGTATATGTGAAAAAGCTGCTGGGTGCTGGGTTACATAGAAAATGTCATCCTTGCCCATAAGGAGCCGGTGGTTCAGAACCCTAGTCATTCTGTCACATTCTCCGAAGTGAGAAATTAGTCTGATGTGGTTTGTGAGTACTTCAAAACTGAAATGATGGTCATAGAGACCAGAATGGGTGTGTATGAATGTTAAGTGCAAGATAACTTTGCAGAGCCCTTTATAGCTTTCTGAGAGCCTTTGACATCCTTTATCTTATTTGAATAATCATGTGAAAATGGCCTGAGTTTCCTTTTTGATCTCTTGATCAGGGAGATGCCAGCTATGAGGAGCCTCTGGCGTCTGTGTCCACAGAAGGACTGAACTAGCTCTGAAAATCTGTGTACTCTCTTCACGTTTCTTAGTTGACATCTGGGATTGTTTTGGATGGTGGCTCATTTGGTTGGGCATCTGTCTTCAGCTCAGGTCATGATCCCACATGGGGCACTTGCTCAGCCGGGAGTCTGCTTCTCCCTCTCCCTGCCGTTCCCCGGCTTGTACTCTCTCTCTCTCTCTCTGTCAAATAAATAAAATCTTAAAAAAAAAAACCAAAACAAAACCACCTTATTTAAAAAAATAATAAAATTGCTTACCATAGGCTTATAATAGCTGTAAGAGATATGATTTCAGCCATTTAAAGCAACTAGTCGGGCGCCTGGGTGGCTCAGTGGTTTAAAGCCTCTACCTTCGACTCAGGTCATGATCTCAGGGTCCTGGGATGGAGCCCCGCATTGGGCTCTCTGCTCAGCAGGGAGCCTGCTTCCCCTCTCTCTCTCTGCCTGCCTCTCTGCCTACTGTGATCTCTTTCTGTCAAATAAAATCTTTAAAAAAAAAAAAAAAAAACACCCAATGTGTTAATGGTTTCCTCAAAAGAGGAAACCTCCTTTCTGAATGTGGATTCTAAGGTGGGTGTTTGACCACACGGATGGGAAGATGGGGCAAAGGGACACATCAGGAGGCGGTCACCTTGAGCCTCTGTATTTCCGAGCTGAACCAGGCACTCTGCTCGCTGCGGTCCCTTCGTCCTGGAGGCCCTCTGCACTTCTGGTGGGAGACAGGCGAGGAAGGGGACTGGGCAGGAGGACCAGAGCCTGGGGCCACGGCGCACGGCGGACAGGTTGGCTATAGGCAAGAGCACAGGTAGAAGTGACACCCTGGACGTTGTTGTGTCGTGCCCACGCTCCCTGGGAACTCCAGGTCCTGCCGGGAGACTGAAGACTGCTGACTGCAGCCCAGGGACGGCAGCAGAGCAGTGGTGGGAAATGCCCAGGAGGCCGGGGCACTTGACGCTCTGAGCTCCAAAGACGGAGGGCTGGTGCCCATGAGCCGTGAGTGCTGCCAACAGGTCCCATGGCGCTTGACAGGCGTCAGTTTCTACAGCAGCCTTGCCTTGGGCACCTACTACGGGTCCTGGCCTCTGTTTGCTTCTGGGATGCAAACTTATTTACCCCTGCATCAGGGAGGCTATAAAGAAGCAGCGGGACATTCATGAACCTGCTCCAAGAGCATTTCCTCAAACCGAGAGCCACAGATTTCCCCATGGGGAATGGCCTGAGCGTTTTAAACTGTTTTAAAATTTTGTTTATTCATTTTTGAGGGTAATCTGAATTCCTTTAACCTCCGGTACAGAAAGGTACAGACTGAACTGTTTTATAGTGATAAATCACAATCTCCCCACCACGCCATGATAGTCTTCGGAACAGTCACTTGTGTCTTAAGGAAATTAAGAGGGAAAAAAGGGAAGCTGTTGTTTCATACTGGCTCACATATTTGCCATGTGTTTCCCTCCTCTTAGGTCACTCAGTCCCACACTGCCCCCTTGTCTGTTGCCTGAAAGCAGTTGCCCCAAATATTTTGCTTGGTTTTCTGGCTGTTTACAGCAGGGAGATAAGTCTGGGACCATTTTTAGCAGTTGCCAGAAGCAGAAGTGTGTGGCTGACATTTTAAAACTTAAAAACTTAGTTCTGCAGTCAGTGCCTCTCCACTTGGGGGTCCGTGGAGATTGTTTTTCTGTAAGAAAAAGGCCGGTGTGCTGTTAAACTTGAGGAGAGCCACCATAAGCAAATATACGTCCTTGGTGTCACGGAGCTCAGAGGAGCGAAGAGATGGGCCATCATCTTGTTCGGCGTAGCACGTTAGGAAGCTGCTCATGAAAATGCTCGGTTGACATTTGGGACCAAAAGTGAACTAAGCACCGGAAGTTGTCTGTCCAACGTATCCTTCAAGGGGAACTTGGGAAACAGGTGTGAAACGGTCGAGATGGCAAAGCGCAGAGTCCTGAAGCACCGTTAAGACAACTGAGGGGGTGTAATGGAAGAAGTGGAACCTTGGGGCCACATGTGCCTGGGTCGGGTGTAGGGGAATGGATCTGAAATGCACCTCATTTCAGATCACATCCAGGAGGAGGGAGAGCCTCTATCCGTGGAGGTTTCCAGAAAGCCGAGCCGTCATTTGTAGAGTTATTATTGAGATACACGTTCATCTATAGAGAAGGTGATCATGGAAGGTCTAGGGATACTTGAGTATATAGGTATCTCAGAGCTAAATTCTGTGCATCTGTTTCTCTTCGTGTTCTCTTGTGTTGTTACATTGGCTGCCGAGGAAGCCGTCCCTGAACTGTGACCCCAAAAGGCAAAGGGACAGGAATGGTTCCTAAGCTGTTGAGAGTGAAGGGGTGGGGAGGGGACATCTGGGACCCTCTGTGAGTTTGCTCTTTTCTAAACCAGCTAGTTAAGCTCTGGCACAAGACTCTCCACTTAACTCATACGGTGATGGTGAAGCAGAACTCGGAAACTGGGAACTCGGAGTTCCCAGAACGTGTCACAATTTATATGCATGTGTTTTTAAACAAGTTTTTGTACTGTTTAGAGCCAGGTTTGTTTCCACTGGGTCTTGTTCCAACAAGGAAAATTGCTTATCATCAGGTTTGGTTGCAGGGTTACCTGAACTGTCGGCATCAAGCTTGGAATGTGAGGTCAGAAGAATGCTCCCACCCCCACCAGGAAAATATAAAGAGTAGATCATACCTCTGTAGTTCTATTGCCTAAATTATTGCCTGTAAGTTTTCTGTAGAATTATTGTATGTATGTGTATACACATACATATGTGTGTGTATGTGTGTATATCTATATATCCTGTCTTTCTTCAAAGAAATGTTAATCCTGAGACCCACAGCTAAAGTCAAGTGGAATTCACAGATAACTTAAGAAAAAGAGGAGCTTGGAATATCTGCATAATTATGTAAGTCCTCTGCTTGACATCATGGGAACATTTTTCCCTTAGAGAGCAGCTTTGGTAAATGCAGAGTGAGTGGATGAGACTTTGCAATTTATTTTCCCCATCGCTATTTTTGTATCAGAACTGATTTGAAATATGACAAAATAAAATTTGAAAGTACTCTCCTAAACTTGACCCCGCATTTCATCATCGGATAAGTAAATAACTGGAGAGAGAACTTTTCTTTGTTTTTGTTTTTTGGTGTCTACTTAATAAAACATGTTTTTTTAACTCCCGTGTTTTGGGGACAGCATTCCTTTTCCCAGAAAATCTCAGGTTAACATTAAATAGGCACTGGATGTTTATCTGATCTTGTTTATTGGAGCATGAGAAATTTGGTAACCTTTGTATATACTTTATACTGTTAACTAGGTAAGAGGTCACTGGAACATTTAGAATTTCCCTATAAACTTCTGAAATTGTCAGGTGAAGTCCACTGTGTCTGTATCAGAAGATGTCTGTTGCTCATCTAGCGATAACATCAGCTATGTGAGGAAGAATATATGTGGTTCTTTTTGGAAAGAACCTTTCTGTCATTCAGTGACAGAATGCCTGACAATTTCATGTCTTTTCCAGAGTCAACAAAGGCGGTCTGAACTGTTCACAATTGCTGGGTGACCTTAGTAAATTCAGTCTGAACATCTATTGTGGTAAATGTTGTCACTACACATGTGATGTAGAGTCATTGATTATGAGTGTGTGTGTGTGCACGCGTGTGTGTGCGCATGCGTGAGCCTCAGGTACCCTGAGCTGCTTTCATGACATCTGTTGCATGATCGTTGTTTATGTTCTGGTATAGCATTCTCACTAGATCGCAAGCTCTGTGCAAAAAGGAGCTGTCTGGTTTATTCAGCCTCATAACGCCCAGCACCCTGCCATGTACACAGTGGGCATTAAGTACCGATTGCATGGATTGAACATATCTAAGGTACAATTGCATTTCAGATAAACCTCTGAAACCCTAACATGTCTTTATTCACTGGCAAGCATAAATGTATTTTAACAAAAGGGGGGAGAGACTTTGTTTAAACCAGCAAATTATTAAATTATAATGATCTCAGTTCATGAATCTCCTCACTGGCCTTCTTTATGCTTAATTTGCAGTATATAGAAAAACAAACATGTCTAACGGAGTGTGACAAGTGTTTTTCTTATTTTATGTTTCAGAGAATTCTTCTCTAAAATAAAGAAAATGCACTGGCTTTAAAAGTACTTTCAACGAATTAGATGGATTAAAATTGAACTATCAAGGAAGAGTGCACCCTAATTTCAGGCAGTCATGATTAGATGCTGTGATATTGAGGAGTCTAAGAGTTACCTGCAATATTCACCATCATCCAGACAACACAGGGGTATAGATTTCTTTTTTTTTTTAAATCAGAATTAGAAGAAAGTAGCAGGTGGTTCAGAGGAATGTATCATCTTCACAGTCCTCTCAGTAATGAAAGGAAAACTATTTTTTACACTGAATATGATAAAATGAGCTTAAGTGCATAATAAAAGGTCATAACCATGATAATTCTTAAATATTACATCAAAGAAAAAATAGTTTGATTTTCATTTACTTGGAAATGATCATTAACTGTAACCTCAAGAAATACTGTGAACAGTGAGCTTTCTCCCCACCTGAGTGTTCTAAAAGTCAAATGGCTGGGGGCTATTTACTAAGGACAAGAGGCAGAAGTCCTGTCCTATGTATCTGTGTGTGTGGAACTGCCTGGGGTTGGCACAGTGATGATAGGGCCATGGGTACTAAATGAGGGGATGTTAATGAAATAAAATTGAATTTCAAGGATAGGGGAAGCAAAATTTGTTTAATTCTGTGCTTTACATCCCAAGTAGCGTATGCTTTTATACACTCAGTGCAAGATAACCCGTTTTCAACTTGTATTTCCACGTGGCATGGATGTGGGTGAGAGTCTCATTTACAAAAAGAGTTAATGCAGTTTATTCTATGTAAGCATAGGAGGATGATAGTAGGAAATTTGTGAATGATCAGGGTGCCTGGGTGGCTCAGTTGATTAAGTGTCTGCCTTCCACTCCAGTCATGATCCCAGGTCTTGGGATCAGAGTCCCATCTCTGGCTCCCTGCCCACCGGAGAATCTGCTTCTCCTCCCTCTACTCTCCCCTGCCCCAGCTCGTGCGCTCGCTCGCGCTCTCAAATAAATGGGCAAAATCTTAAAAAAAAAAAAAAAGTTTTGACTGATTAACAAGGTTAATATTTTGAATCTTCAAACCAATGAAATTGAGGGAATCAAAAGAATTATTTAGACAAAATAATGATAGTGGGTCAAACTTTGCTGCCACAAGTGAGTCTGGAGAGGAGTATTGTTCCTGATTTTGCACATACAACTTTCTAACAAATGATTAGTTTTCATTTCCCTCTGAAAATGTAATTTCGCATTGTAAGTGCCTTTATTGGGATGCAGAGGCTGTAAACTTTCCTTTTGCCGTTTTTTTTTTTTTTAAGACTAACACATTTAAATGTCAAAAATGAGGATCCACTGTCATCCTTTAGAAAGATAAAGCACACCCCTCTAGGAGTGCACATGCGATCTATTTCAAATCGAGTAATATCCTTCAAACTGCCATTCAGTGACTGTGTTCTATATGCAAGGTGTTACCCTCAAAGTTGGGACTCAAAATGTGGCCTAGGACTTGAGTCACAAAGCAGGTTACTACCTTTCAGGAATATGGAGGTCTAGACTGGTGGTTGTCAACTGGGTTTTGCCCATCACCCTACTCCCCCTCCCCCTCCCCCTACTACTCCTCCCCCCTCCCCCATCCTGGGGACACTTGGCAGCTTGGAGCAGTTTTTGATTTTCACCCTGGGGGTGTTACTGCCCTCTAGGGGGTAGAGGCCCAGTGATGCTGCAAAACATTCTTTATTGCCTAGGACAGCCCCGCACCTCGAGGGATGGTCCCCAGCCCCAGATGTTAACAGCCCTGACAGAGAGGGCCGCTGGGCTAGGCGGAACCAACCACATTCAGCTCTTTACTTATCTGGCTTCTTTAACGTTACAATAGAACGCACTTGTCTTCTTTATTCCTCTCGCTTTGGAGTTAAATATTCCTTTGCCTGGGTTTTGCATGTGCGCAGCAGGGCAGCAGGCTGCAGGAAGGTTGGCATTCCTGAGGAGCATTCCAGCCTCACCTGCACCAGCTTGTCCAACCTGAAAGCTGACCAAGTGAAAGCAAGAGTCACGTGAAGACGCCTTGATTATATCCACCCATAAACTTGCTTAAAAAGGAATCCATGAGGCCCTGGGAGTTAAAAATTGGCTCCTTCAGTGTTGTAGAAACAATATCAATTTAACATAAAACATGTGCTTTTCTTTCTCCTCCTTCCCTCCCCCGCCCCCCTTCTGGCAATGTCAGAACGCCATGAGGTAAAGAAATCTTTCACCGCACCACTTTCTCAGAACCAGGAGAAAACCCAGCTTGTCACGTGTGGAGCATAAGGAAAAACATGGAAGGCACTGTGAGAAGGAAGGAAGGGGGAATGGGGGGAAATCAGAGGGGGAGATGAACCATGAGAGACTGTGGACTCTGAGCAACAAACAGGGTTTTGGAGGGGACGGCGGGGGGCAGGGGGGGTGTTGGGTGAGCCTGGTGGTGGGTATTGAGGAGGGCACGTATTGCACGGAGCACTGGGTGTGGTGCATGAACAATGAATCTTGTAACACTGAAAAAATAAAGTATTTGGGGGAAAAAAACCAGCTTGTTCAAGGCCAGCTTTGCCATGGAGAGAAGGCAACTGCTCCAGCCTGAAATACCCTTTCTCTCCATAGCAGCCTGCCCAAGGGTGCAAATGTGTTTAATAGCTTGAGTTATACAAGTGAGCAGTAAACGTATACTTGTTCTTTCTCTGTGTTCTGCTCTCTGTGCTGAGGTTTTAGATTACTACATGTAATGGCTGAGCAGAGGGAAGGAAAGCCTCCTGCTAAGTCAAGGTCATGGGGTCAGGGTTGGTCCCTGACCCACCACTTGCCTGAAATCCCCGCAAGGGCTGAGAGGTCCCGTGCCTTTTGCCATGCCTACAGGGGGTTACCAGAGTCTTGTAACAGAGTCACACCCCTGTGGGGTGTTCCCTTGGCATTTGCACAGGGCAGGTGGCCATTGGTCCTGTTGGAATTGGAGGCCAACTGGAGAAACAAATCTGCTTGTGAGCTTGAGTTGAGTAACACTGCTCTTTCCCCTCTAATTTGTGAGTATCATAAAATGCAATAATTTCTTGAATTTTATAGTCCCATCCTATAAAAATGCCAGGCATACACCTGGTGCTCAATAAATACTTGTTGGGTGAATGAATGAGTTTAGGACTGGATGGCGTCTTGGCCCAGTTCTCTCATTTAACAGGGAAAGAAACTCAAAGTCCATGGAGGTGCTATGATTTCAAAGGAAAAAGGTTGTTTTTGTGGGGTGTGATGTGTGTGGCTCCGTGAATCCCGTGCTGATACAGCCAGAAAAACATGGGACTGGCCACCCCGCTGGAGTGAATACCCTCCTGGTCTTGTCCCCCACGTTCTTAAAAAGTTCCAAGACTGCTTTGGCTTTCAGTTCCCCCAAGTCTGCATCACCCCCAGTTGAGAAAAATCGAAGAATGAATAGGCAGAGGATTGAAGACCTCAATATAACTCTTAAGTTTAAAACAATGAAAGAGATATCTTCAAATGTTTGGCTCCATTAAGTAAGATTTTTTTTAAGAAGTTTGAGTTTGTCGTATGTATTTGTTATTGCTCTAGGTAAATGTGATGCAAGCGTTCCTCTCTGTATAATAAGCTCTAGAGACCCAAACATCATTTTTTAAATAAATTGGACACATTGTAACACAACTTAGTATGACGACACTCAGCTATGTAACCTAATTTGAACTTACTTTGAATTTGTATATGTTGTTTTTCCAACAGAAGAACCCGGTTTTCCCATCAGTGAAAAGGTTAGGCTGTGTGGTAGCTAAGGTACCTTCCAAGTCGAAGAAAAGTAGCCTAAAGGGAGGATTCTGGACAGTGTTCATAGGGGGCACCTAGAGCACCATCGCTTGGTGGCTATGCGATCTAGTGGTGGAGACACCTCTCTCCACCTTAGTTCTTTACCTGCCAGTGGTACCCAAGGCCACAGGCTGTCATGAGGATTCAAAGAGGTAGTATATGAAAAGTACGTGGCCTATAGAAGGTGTTTGATAAATGTTAATCCTTCATTGCTGCTACCTACTGCTGTTGTCATGGTTGTAGATCACTGCCATCCAATATGGCAACCGTGAGCCACATTTGGTGTGACACTTGAGATGTGACTTGTCCAAGCTAAGATGTGCTGACGGTACGAGACACATACTGGATTTTGAAGACTTAATATAAGAAGAAGGGTGTAAAAAAATCTCATTTAATGCTTTTCTGAGTTAAGGCCACATTGAAATAAAAATATTTGAGACATATTGCATCAAGTGAAATATCATGTTAAAATTAATTTTGGCAGTTTCACTTTTGTTGTTTTTAATGTGACTGTTAGCATATTTTTTTAATGATGTATGTGATTCTCATTGCATTACTAGGCAGTGGATTACTAGACAGTAATATACATGGTGAGGGTTCTAGAATGTGCTGCGTATTTTGTTATAAACTTAAAGTATCTCGTAGTCTCTTTTGCTTCCAACCCTTTATCTTAGACCTGAATTTTTTACTGTTTTAGGCTTTATTTTTCTGAAGGGTTGGCCAAGACTGGGGAAAAAAAATAAGCATCTAGGCAAGCATGAATTTAATTTGCTTTCCGACCATTCTGTTCTGGCTGAGAAGAAATACTATCCAGGCATGAATCTGTCTCCAGTAATTGAAGAGAGATCCAATCCCTTATTCTTCAGAGAGCCTACTGAGAGAGTGTCATTAAACTTGCTGGGTTATCCTTCATGGCAATGGATGTCATTATCAAGGGTAGCACTTTTCTTGGTGCACCTTCAGTCAGTGGTTCCCAGCTATATTCCTTAGACACATGTTAGTGTTAATAGATGTTCTTTAAAAAAAAAAAAAAGCATTCTGTAGTCAATTAAGCTGGAAAGCACTGTATCTACAAGACCACTCCTTGTGTACATTTCATATTAAAGATTCTGAAAGGTCCTGCAATAAAGAGGCCCGACCAACATGTTACAACCCACAATTACTCAAATTTATTTGACTGTAGATCATTTTTTCAAACAATACCTGTAAGACACACCCCACAGCCCACATGAAACACTGCTTCAGAAACACTCTTTAATGAAAAAGATCCACTTACCTGAGCAATGTTTTCAGGGAAGGACAGGTGGAAATAGTTTCTCTGAAAATGTTTGCAAGATCACGCTTTACTGATTGCCTTTGTAGGGAGAAATCACTGATAAATATGTGTCTCTGAGAGGAGGGAAGGTGAAAAAAACAAGAGGAATTGCTGTTTTGTAAATAGGCCAGCTTTTTGAAAAAGAACGCCTTATTTAGATAAATAAGGAAAACACTGCCTTACATTTATATTTATTTATAGTCTATTTTCTGCAAATAGTTGAGACATAATATTAATTCATAAGATTATGAGAGTTGCAAATATGATAGGGCCATTCCAGCAAAATTGTACAGTTACAATGATGTGGTCATAAAGGAGTAGAGAGGGCTCTACTAGCAACTGGAGGCTACAGGTGGAGAGCCAGCCCTGAGCCTCCCAGGTACAGGGAAAGCCTTCACAGGTCTCCCGTCTGCACTGCAGATCTGGCCTGATTGCTGCCACGTGACTGTGCAACGCCAGCTCGGGGAGCATCTCCTCGGAACATGTAGTTACTGCAGATTTCAGTTTAGAGGATTACTGGAGAAATTGTTATGCAGAAAAACTTCTTAAAAAAAAAAGGGGGGGAAAACCTAATGCCTATAAAGAAACCTTTCAAACCTTTGCTTTCAAACAAAAAAAATTTTTTTAAAGATTTTATTTATTTATTTATTTGACAGAGAGAGAGAGAGAGACACAGCGAGAGAAGGAACATAAGCAGGGGGATTGTGAGAGGGAGAAGCAGGCTTCCTGCCGAGCAGGGAGCCCGATGTGGGGCTCCAACCCAGGACCCCGGGAACATGACCTGAGCCGAAGGCAGACACTTAACGCCTGAGCCACTCGGGCTCCCCGCCCCCCCCCAATTTTTTTTAAATGGAAAATGTATGGGGCGCCTGGATGGCTCAGTCAGTTAAGCACCTGACTTCGGTTCAGGTTGTGATCTCCAAGTCCTGGATTGAACCCTGCATGGTTATTTATTTGTAAATAAATAAAATCTTAAAAAATGGAAAATGTATTTGATCCAGCCTACTGCTTTGCAAAAATTAGAACTGAGGTCAAAGAAACTGAAGTAAAATGATGTAGCTGATAAAGGGTTAATTTCTAAAATATATAGGGAACTCATAGAAATCAATAGCAAAAACCCTCCAAATAATCCAATTCACTATGGGCAAAGGGCCCAAATAGATATTTTTCCAAAGAAGGCATATAGGTAGTCAGTAGGTACATGAAAAGATGCTTAACATCACTAGTCATAAGGGAAATACAGATCAGAACCACAATGAGGTGTCACCTCACATGTGTTAAAATGGTTATTGTCTAAAAGATGAGATAAATATTGGTGAGGATGTGGAAGAAAGGGTTTTTTTTCTTTTTTAAGAATATTTCATTTATTTGTCAGAGAAAGAAGAGTGAGCACAAGCAAGGGGAATGGCAGGCAGAGGGAGAGGGAGAAGCAGGCTCCCCACTGAGCAGGGGGAAGCCCGATGCAGGACTTGATCCCAGGTCCCTGGGATCATGACCTGAGCCGAAGGCAGACTCTTAACCTCCTGAGCCACCCAGGCGTCCCAAACAGGGTTCTTTTGTACTGTTGGTCAGAATGCAACCGGGTGCAGCCACTGTGGAAATTTTTCAAAAAATTAAAGATAGGGGCGCCTGGGTGGCTCAATGGGTTAAGTCTCTGCCTTCAGCTCAGGTGATCTCAGGGTCCTGGGATTGAGCCCTGCATCGGGCTCTCTGCTCAGTGGGGAGCCCGCCTCCCCCTCTCTCTTTCTGCCTGCCTCTCTGCCTACTTGTGATCTCTCTCTCTCTGTCAAATGAATAAACAAAATCTTAACAAAAATAAAAAAATTAAGAATAGGACTACCCTATGACTCAATAATTCCACTGCTGGGTCTATATCTGAAAGAAACTAAATCAGAATCTGGAAGAGTTGTCTGCACTCCTGTATTCACTGCAGCATTCTTTATAACAGTGAAGACATGGAAACAGCCTATGTCCATTGACAGATGCCTGGATAAAGAAAAAGTGGAATATTATTCAGCTCTAAAAAAGAAGGAAATATTACCATTTTTGACAACATGAATGTCCCTGGGGGCCATCATCCTTATGTGAAATAAAGCAGAGAATGACAAATATTAGATCTCACTTATATGTCAAATATTAAAAAAAAAAAAGAAGGTGAACTCCTAGAAACTGATGGTAGAGTGATGGTTGCCAGGGACTAGGGGTGGGGGAAGTGGGTGAGGATAGTCCAAGGGCACAAACTTCAAATTATTAAATGAATTTCTAGTGGTCTGATTTGCAGCGTGGTAACTGTAGTTAACAATACTGTATTGTATACTTGAAATTTGCTAAGAGAACAGAACTTTAGCATCTTTACCACAAAGGAAAAAAGAATGGGAGGTGATAGGTGAGCTAAAAAAAAGCTGTATGCTGAATCATCTAAACACATATTATGATATGGCTATAAGGTAATCCATTAAATTCCCTAGCATGTTCTTTAACTCAGAAAATAGTCCACCGGGGAGCAGAAACTTGTGTTTCTTCCTGCACAACCTGTATTAATACACTGTATGTGTGCATTATAGTTAAATAACATTTATTAGAGGGATGTTTTCAGAATGTTTCTTGCCAACAGGGAATGGTCATCAAAAATATTTAGACCTTCCTGCTGTACTCGGTCCACTGATTTTTCAATCAGTCATGAGGGTTATTTATAAGAAGTTTTTAAAAGGGCATATGCCTTATTCTCGGTGACATGTGAGTCATAGGCGACAAGCATGTGTGTTTGTAAAGCTGTGTAAGCTGGTATCTGGGTCCTGCTAGGAATGCGAGTTATAAGCAATGATGAAGTTGGCCAAGTTTAGGTAAACACAGCTGGGACTGCCCCATGGCCTTTGGGTGACCTTGGACATCACTGTAATTTACCTTCGGAGATGCTCACATGCTTTTTTTAGCATGATAGGACCTTCCATGATGCTTTTCAAGTGGTTCTGTTTGTTTGGTTTCTTTTTTTTTTTTTTTCGGTTAACAGACTTCCATGGAACGAATAGAATACAGTGGTTAAAGGCATCTCTTTCTAGACAGACCGGGTTCAGACGGGGGCTGCGTCTCACTGGCCTTATGACCTTGGCCATGAGCGACATCAGATTCCTCAGCTTCAGAGGGAGGGTTTTTGCCTTCTGTTGGAGCGCTGGTTGGGACAGTGCGTGCTGCTCAGGACCGACGGGCCCCGTCTGTGGCACAGGCAGGCAAAACACAGCAGCAGCTGGTCCAGAATTCAAACAAGGAGAAAAATTAAGTAAGGGGCCCAGAAGAGGCTTCCATCTTTTGAATGACTTATGAATTAAAATAGCATAAGGTGCTGGTGACTCTAGGAAGGAGCTGTACATCAAACCTGACCTGTCTTTTCATTAAAGGAAATCCCGACCATTAACACGAGTGGTGTGAACCGGCCATTCACACACATCCAACCGAGGCTCCCCAAGGATCGCTCTTTTCTGTTAATAAATATTTTCCAGACTTTCCACTCTGACTTTTGGTGCAGACACCAAGCAGCCCTGGGCGTGTGTCCTGCTCTCTAGAATACCTTGTAAGGACCAAGAGGGGAATCTTCAGCTTGATGGGCTGCGGTTTGAATTATAGTATGAAGTGGCCATAAAATCAACTGACCGTTATTACTGCCTGAACTTGGAGCCACTTCAGTTAAATCTTTTCCCTGACTGTATTGTGATGCTGGTGAAAGCCCGGCTCCCCATCCAGTGTCGGTGAAACAAAGGGTGACCCTGTGTTTAAAATCAACTCCAACCGGGGCATCTGGGTGGCTCAGTGGGTTAAAGCCTCTGCCTTTGGCTCAGGTCATGATCTCAGGGTCCTGGGATCCAGCCCCACATCGGGCTCTCTGCTCAGCAGGGAGCCTGCTTCCCCCCCCCCCCCCCCGCCTGCCTCTCTGCCTACTTGTGATTCTCTCTCTCTCTCTCTCTCTGTCAAATAAATAAATAAAATCTTAAAAAAAAAAAAAAAACTCTAAGCAAATGCTTGTTCTCTCTGCCTTTTGAGGCACCAAATTCTCTGCAAACCGTGTTACAGTG
>CM053614.1:83035293-83046840 GCA_028646535.1 Procyon lotor | reverse complement strand
CTGGGGAACCTCCTTGACCACTGGGTTGGGAGGACCTGCCTCTAGAAATGAGGCCAGCCGTAGAGCCGAAGTCACTGTTGGCAAGAACCTAGTGTGCTCTCAGCTCCAAAGGACGGGGCCCGGTTGGCACATGTGTGTCTCCCAAGGCATTCCGTTTGCCTGTGGCAGCTTTTCAGGACCCGCAAGTTGGGTGTCTTTTGGCCTTCCCTGAAATGTTCCAGTTTTGATAGTCATTGGAGCTGCCTCCCTCCCATGCGTACTTTCTGTTCCCGGGAGGTTCCCAGAGCGATCCGGGGCAACACGTTTTCATTAGAGAGCTCCATTGACACTGCTTTCCATTTAGAAACAGTGCCGTCCACCTGGGTCGAAGGGACAGAAACTGGGAGCAGCTGTGTGCCGGGAGCTCTGAGAAGCCACCCTGAGCCTGTCCCCATCCCCGGCAGACCTGGGAGAAATGTGGATTATATAATTATTCACCAGCTTCCCGGGGCCAAAAAACCAAGGGCACAATTAAAAAACAAAGGTTGATGGACCCTAGAATTCCCGCCTCCCTTGCTGGGGCAGGTGTGTCCCATCCACTCCCCGGCCCAGCCTCCCCTGTGTCCCAGGTAACCTCAGATCCGTGGCACATTTCCTAGGACGACATTTGATTCCCGGCCATTCCCTTGAGGTGATTCACATGAGCTCACAGTCTTTTTTTTTTTTTTTTTTTGGAGCTCTTAACTGATCCACTTTACAGCGAACTACTTTTGTTTGTTTGGAGGAGACAAACCCAGTCCCCAAGGGACGATGATCATTTCTTCAGTCTCTAAAGAAGAGTTTTCATTTTCCTCGACTTGCAAAAAAAAAAGACAGGTGCCCTCCCTGTCTCTCTGGAATGTCTTCCATTTGTATTCACAGTCGCCAAGTACGGTCCACGTCAGAAACTTCTGTCAAGTCTGGAAGAGGAAAGCATTGCCTAGTGGCCGCCTATTCTTACTCTCGGCCTTGGATTTCCCTACCCTCCCTCTTTCTGGAAGGTCCAATCCATCCTGCTTACAGCCGGAATTTCCACTTCACTCCCTCAGCCCACCTAACCTGTGTTCTTCACATCCCCCCAGGGCCCGATGCCTTGTAAAGAACCCATCAGAGCCCCAGCTGATAGCTAGAACCTAGGCATTCTAGTTTGCTACTCTGCCTGCGTCTGGGTTCACATTCCTCATGAGGCTGCGAGTCCTTGTGGTTCCTCGTGATGTTGCTGCATTTATGTTCCCTGCAGGATCCCCTGACCTCCATCCTTGACCTTCCCCTCCTTGTTCTGAATGCTCTTCTCCAGGCTCACATCTGAAGGCTGCCTCTGGCCCACAGACGGAGAGTCGTCCCCACCAGCCCAGGTCCCGTAACAACCTCAATTCCAGCTTGTGCAGAGCAACCTCTTCCTTCAGTACAGTGGGGGAAGTTCACCCCTATTCACTCATGCACCTGAGTCACACGCTGGAGCCACCCGAGAGGTCCCCAGTTCCCCCATGGGAATAGTCTCGGGTCAGCCCTCACCGTCGTCCATAAGAATGGCTCAAATTGCATCCTCCTCGTCTCCCCTGCTCTTAGAGCTTCTGTACATTGCTGCCAGAACCGTCTAGAACAGGGGTTCACAATGACTGCATGTTGGGATCGCTTGGGGAGCCAGGAGAAATCCTAACGCTAGTCCCAGCCCCTGAGATCCTGCTGTGGTTGGTCTGGAATGGGGCCTTGTGGGTATCTCTTGAAAGCTCTCCAAGGGGGAACGTGTAGCTGGCATTGTTCTGAAATGCCACTCTGATCATGTTACTAACTTTGTAACTCTCTGTAGTAGCTTCAGTTCAAAATGGAACATATCTGGAATCGGGATACACATTTACACTTGTGCATTAACTCATTCGGCCCTCAGGCATTATTTTTTTTTAATCTTTTTTTTTTTTTTTTTTAAAGATTTTATTTATTTGACAGAGAGAAACACAGCGGGAGAGGGAACACAAACAGAGGCAATGGTAGCAGGAGCAGGCTTCCTGCCATGCAGGGAGCCCGATGCGAGGCTCGATCCCAGGACTCTGGGATCATGACCTGAGCCGAAGGCAGACGCTTAACGACTGAGCCACCCAGGCACCCCTTAAATCTTTTTTTTTTAATTTACTTTTGTTTCTTTATTTGACAGAGAGAGAGGGATCACAAGTAGGCAGAGAGGCAGGCAGAGAGAGAGGGGGAAGCAGGCTCCCCGCTGAGCAGAGAACCCGATGCGGGGCTCGATCCCAGGACCCTGAGATCAGGACCTGAGCCAGAGGCAGAGGCTTTAACCCACTGAGCCCCCCAGGCGCCCCTCCTACAGGCTTTATTTAGGACCTGTTTACTGTAGTTGTAGATTACATGTGATGAGCATAATAGTACACACAACTTTTTTCCTCATAAATGCGTGACAAATGGATCTGTCCTTGAACTGATCCACACCTGGTTGTCCAGCTTCCCTTCTTACCTTATCTGTTTCCCTGAACAGTCCCCCCAACACGCACACACACACACACACACACACACACACACACACACACGAGGATCCATGTTACCTACCTTGAACTTTGTCTTGAACTCCCTTAAGTTTGAATGATTGACTCTTTTTTCCCCAAAGATTTTATTCATTTATTTCTTTTAGAGAGAGGGGACACAAGTGCATGGAGGGAGAGGCGGAGAGGGAGAGAAGCTCAAGCCGACTCCTCACTGAGTATGAGCCCAACATGGGGCTCCATCTCACAGCCCTGAGATCATGACCTGAATCAAAACCAAGACTCGGACGCTTAGCTGACTGAGCCACCCAGGTGTCCCACTTTTTTGTTCACCTGTGTTTTCTCTTCCCAATTATATTTCCACCCACTTGAGCTTCAGGCATTCACATGCTTAGTATGGACCTCCACAGACCTGAAGGGAGGAAAGGCAACTTCTGGGAGCCTCAGTATCCTTATTTATGTAATAAAGCCTTGGGTTGGCTGATCCACTGGGTTCCTCCAGCTCTGAGTCTGAGTTTGCTGTTAATGATTCAATGATCCTGCAACAGTTTGTTGATTAAAAAGAGAACACAAAAGGCGAGTTATATCCTTGGCTTAAAGAGTCACAGAACATTGAAAACCAGATAGATGAAGGCAGATTGAATACAGGCATCTTGTAATTCTATAGTGATGTTGGTCGCTTAAGAGTGTTATGGAAAAGATTTAAGGAAAATGATAGTCATCCTGGGTTTATGTGTAGTTAATACCTGGGAAATTAAGGAGCTTGTCTGATGTGTCATAGTGAGTAAAGCAACTAGCAGAGCTACTCATATAATTTCTGTGAATGATCTTTTCGACCTGAAGATTTTATTTCCACTGATTTTCAAAGTGGCGATAGCTAGTCAGGGTCCACCTCTCCGAAATATACTTTGTGCCCCTCTAAACAAACTCATTTGAACATGACGTGAAACACGATGGAGTTTTACCTCATTTGTCTCTCGCAGTTCTCATTTCACACATCCCTGGAATTCGGTGTGGTTGCCTCGCCTTTGACAACAAACTGATAAGTAATATAGCTCAGTGTTCAGTTAGCCTGGAAAAGTTTAATTTCAGGTTCACTTGGAGGTCAAAAGTTCTCATGTTTCATTAATCTGTTTGTCGCCCAATCATCTTATGGAAAAGTGTCCGCTTTTGGTGTGGAAATAATTTTCTTGAAGGCAATATTTGTTGAATGACTGACGGAATGAAAAAACACCCATTGCGTAAGTGTGAAAAAGATCTGGGTGTTTTATTTGGCTGCGAGCTCGATATGAGCCAACAACCATGTGACGTGGATGTTGGAGTACGTTTATACAAGTACAGTGTCCTGAATTCAGGAGGTGATCGTCTGGTCAGGACGCGTGTGGAGCGCACTGTGTGATTCAGGGCACGTATTAAAGGGACTGCAGCCTGCCGGAGCTTATGACATGGCTGGGGGCGTAGAGAGAGCCCATGCAAAGAGTAGCTGAAGGCAAAGCGATGCTCCACGCACAGTGGACAGACTTCTGTTGGGACAGCTGTCCCCCAAGTATTGGAGATGCTGTGAGGCGGCGAGGGAAGTAGGCTTCTGAGACAAACGGTGTGAAGTTGGAGGGAGGCAGATTTTGGATCAACATAAGAAAGAATTTCATAAACAGCTAGCGTGATTCCTAAAATGGAATTTGCGGTTCATAAATCTGTGAGTGCCTCACCCTTTAAGCCAAGTTGGGATGGGCCGTTGTTAGTAATCTCCTCTCCCGAGCGGAGATGCCCGCGTTCGCTAGGCTTCCTGGCCTCGAAGCATCTCAGAAGTTAACAATCTCAGGATTTCAAAGAAGCCATGTTATTTATGGTAGTTTCTGCAGCTTGGATTTCTAGGTAACACTGTTCTCTCCGACTCACCTACTCTTCTGCAAATACTGTAAAAAATATGAAGATTTTGGGTTTGGGTGAAACTGGAGTTCAAGAGAAAGGATATTTATGGTGGGTGTGGTTATCCTTAAGTATTTTATTGGACTTTGCTTTGAACGGACACTTTTGTGCAAAATGTGGTTTCACCAGCTTTCTTCTGCATTTGGGTCATTTAATGTAACATCTCTCAGGGCTTGATTTTCTTACAATAAGGGTGGAGCTTATTGTAGCTCCACCCTTATTGTGGGTGGTTCAGTGGGTTAAAGCCTCTGCCTTCGGCTCAGGTCATGATCTCAGGGTCCTGGGATCGAGCCCCGCATCGGGCTCTCTGCGCAGCGGGGAGCCTGCTTCTCCCACTACCATTCCCTCTGCTTGTGTTCCCTCTCTCGCTGTGTTTCTCTCTGTCAAATAAATAAAATCTTTAAAAAAAAAAAGAAATGAATTCTTTTAAAGTAGTTAATCAAAGTTGCCTAAAAGCAAGTGGTAGTTTTGCTACTAACCAGATCAAGAGTTGTGTATATATAGTACATGAAACAATATGTCAGTTAAGAATTAGACTGGGCAAGGGTTGAGTTAGTAGTCTAAAGGATATGTGTCAGGAGGGCTCTAACCAAAAAAAAGAAAAAAGGGAAGAAAAAGAAGAAAGAAAGAATGAGGTTTTCAGTGATGGTAAGTCTGAAATAAATCCAGAAGAATCAGAATTTTAATGCTGCTTTTTTCTGTTGGGCTTGGTGTTGTGTCCTGAGGTTTTAGATGTGTGTGTGGACACATGGGAGTCACATGAGCACTAACACAAAAACACTGAAATGAACAAAGGATTAAATGTCACCTGTGCCATTCTGGGGGACAAGTCTTCCAGGCACAGATCATGCAACAAAGATTTCCAGGGTACGCAGGGACCAGGAAGCAAGTTCTCTCGTTTGTGATCCCCCCGGCTTCTCTGTGCTAGGCAGTGGTCGTCCTCCCTGGAAACTTCAGGGTGGGAGTGAATGAGCTTTCTCTTAAGTTTTTGGAGCAGTTTTAGTTTCTGGAAGAATTGAGCACAGAGAGTTCCTGTATCCCTGCTCTTCCTCCGCAGACCTTCAGCTTTCCCCTTTTATTAAGGCCCTACATCAGCGAGGTGCACTTGTTACAATTGATGAGCCGATATTGACACATTATTATTAACTAAAGTCCAGGTTTACATTAGGGCTCGCTCTTGGTGTTGTATATTCTATGACTCTTGACTAACGTCCAGTGACACATGTCCACCATCACAGGATCGTACAGGATAGTTTTGCTTACCCTAAAAATCCCTTGCAGCCCCTCTCCCTCTATTCATCTCTTTCCGCTCCAAGCCTGCCGGTAACCACTTAACCTTTTACTGAATGTATTTATTCTTATACTTTGTATTACTGTATACTTACTGTAGTTTGACTTATACTTTGTATTACTGTATACTTTAGTTTGACAGTGTGAAACTACTTCGCCTATAGTAAGTGTTCCACGAATCTTCGTGAAATATTTGCACGAATGCATGAATAATCAGAGTTTTGCAAGACTTCTTATCTATTAATTACATCATATTCATGAAAAAAACAGCGTTCTCACAGAGATGTACTGAAGGGACACTGGGTGTGCTCTTGACCCAGATAGCTAGCTGGTTCTGGGTGAAAGGTGAGTGAAGAAACCAAAAGCCAGCTCTTATTTCCAGGCACTGCTGGGTTCAAGGGAGCAGAGAGGGGCCGGGAGCATACCTGCCCCTAGCTTCAGGGGATTACAGGCTAATCTCTGTTTGCTACCTGAGGAAAACACACAGGTGCATGAGAAAGACTTGCAGAGACTCCCTCTACCACCCGAAGAACAATTTCATTTTTTTTTTTAAAGATTTTATTTATTTGACAGAGAGAGAGAGAAATCACAAGTAGGCAGGGAGGCAGGCAGAGAGAGAAGGGGAGCCCGATGCGGGGCTCAATCCCAGGACCTCGAGATCATGACCTGAGCCGAAGGCAGAGGCTTTAACCCACTGAGCCTCCCAGGCGCCCCTCATTTTATTTTTTAAAGATTTTATTTTATTTTATTTTTTTAAAGATTTTATTTATTTGACAGAGACAGAGAGATCACAGGCAGACAGAGAGAGGAGGAAGCAGGCTCCCTGCTGAGCAGAGAGCCCGATGCGGGGCTCGATCCCAGGACCCTGAGATCATGACCTGAGTCACCCAGGCGCCCCAAGATTTTATTTTTAAGTAATCTCTACACTCAGTGTGGGGCTCAGACTCACAGCCCCGAGAACAGGAGTCACACACGTAACTGACTGAGCCAGCCAGGGGCTCCCAGAGGAACAGCTTGATTTGAATTTATTTCTGCCCCTTTAAGTTCTCTTGAGTTTTCAAGTGCACAATTTTATGAATTTTTCATGATGGAATTCTCACGGATAGTCATACGATTTTATTTCATTAATGCGTTCTAACTTGTTCTACCATCCTCTTATTGGGCCAGTTTGTGTGGTTGTGTGATATTTCTGTTTTCAAGAGTGCATCAGTAGTTGTACATACAGTTATTTTTCTCTTCTGGGTTATTTCCATGTGGTCCACAGTTGAAGAACCGAAGTGAAGTGAAGCTAATGCAATCTCATGATAAATTTTTGAGTTTCACAATGTCATGCTGATTTTCAAAGCCCCGTATTCTGTGAGGAAAGCATACTGAGGCACCAAAAACTTTCAAAATTGACCTTTTCTTAGTATCTTTTCCATTTCTCTTTGTATTTGGAATACCTGTTTCCAGAACCCAGACTCTAATAAATATCCCTGCATAAGTATGGCCACCGTGGGTTTCTCCATATTTAACCTCCATTTCAGCAAAACATTTATAACTTTTCACCTTGTGTTTTGGGAGCCATAGATGGTTAGGGGCAGGAGGCCGGCTGTACAGTAAACACCACAATTCAGATGATCATTTGGGGCCGATCTCAGTGTAACAGTGCAGTTCCCACTGCAAAGTAGGTGAGTAGGTTTTTGGAACTCTGGATGCTGCATGGCCTGGAGAAGGGGCCTGGGCTTTGGAGCCCAAGAGACCTGGGCTAAATCCCAGTCCTGCCCATTATCAATCGTGTAGCTGTGTGATTCTTAAAAATTATGTGCGTGTTCTGGTTGGCAGAGAACAGGAGCTCCGTAAATTATTTTAATTTTCAGTTGTTATATGGACATGGTCAAATCTGTATTTTATCTTCCATCACACAGTAGTCTTTTAAAACGATCCTAGAGGTGCCTGGGCCACACCGTCAGTTAAGCATCTGACTCTTCATTTATGCTCAGGTCAGGACCTGTCCTCAGCGCAGTCTGCTTGACCCCCCCCCCCCCAACCACCATTCTCCCTCGCTCTCTCAAATCCATAAATAAATCTTTAAAAAAAAAAGTGACCCTAAAGAAGGTAGACTGTATGTTGAGAATCGTTCCTTGTGCCGTTTAAGTGAACTGGTGCAAACCACGGGGAAGGCAACCATGCAGGCTGCCCCAGCCACATTCCCACCAGCAATATTTGTGCTGAAAAACAATGCGGTCAGCCCTGAACCATTTTAAATGACCCCAATGGATTTTGTTCACTTTATTTACTAGGCCACTTAGTAATGGACATTAGGTCTCCTGTGTGTGGATGGGGATTCTGCCTTTTATGTAAGATATGTGTTGGCAATTCAGAATTCAGGTCCCAGGCCTGGGAAGGCTACGGGGCCTTTGGGAACTGGCCCACCCACGGGAAGGAAAGCGATCGTCCAAATGTGGATAGCGTTTCCTCCCACTGTTCTCAGCTGTTTCCAATTAGCCCCAATATCCATAACCCCGGGTTGTGTCTTTATCAGTACAATTCTCCCATGTCGATGCAAATTTTAAAACCACAGAGGGTAAGGAGACAACAATGAATATGCTTTTATAACCTAGCTCTCTCTTTTATTGCAGCTCTTGCACTGTATAAATTTCTCTTCTCTGATTAAACTGGTGCTTCATAGGCCACATTTGATGTTTGTGAGGCAAGCTTTTCCCTGCCACGAGTGAGGGTCTCAAAGGATATCAGAGGGATAAATCACCCTATAAATATAAACATAGCTCTGTGTGAAACTTCATTTTCCATATGCAAATTTTTGGAACCAAGACAAATGGAACTTAGCCAAGAGACTGAAAAAGGTAGACCAACTATGATCTAATCTCCTAACCTACTATGGAATTTATTATAACTTGATTGGCATAGTTTATATGGCATCAAGAAATGAGTCCACTTAAGTATTATTGTAAACACCGAAATCACTAAGGGTATGTATGGTTTTTGGAGATGAGTGGTTTGGACTAACTGCTTTTCAAGAGATCGAGTGTCTCATGGTCACTTTTCATTGTTGGCTGGAATGAGGGAGCAGGGGTATAATTGTCCAGGGTGATGGAGCTTTAATTTCTAATTTAGGGGAATTTAGGACCCTGGAGGAGGAATTAAAAGACCCCAGTGAATCAGGAGAGTAACTCAGTGCTGGAGAGATAAATGAAAAGTAATAAATCCAGCCCTTAGGAACAAGAGAACCCCGAGGCTAGAAGCTAGAGGTGGAATGAAGGAGAAGGTGAGGAGGGACTGTTCTCGAACTAAGTCTCAGCCCCAACACCAGCAGCTCTGAAGACTTAGTAGAGAAGGAGACTTCATTTCTGTGTTCTGATTATTAGTCTTTGAAGACATGACCGAGGATGGAGGCACATTATCTCTTGCATTTGTGGTCCATTGTATGATAAAGCTGGAGTTTTGGCTTTGGATATGTATAAATCTAAAGTGGAGTAATAGGTGGACGTGAAAAGGTTAAACAGGAGAGAAACAAAGGACTGTACATCCCATGTACCCCTTTAGTTGAGATCATAGCCCTACTCAGTCACATCAGTGGATAGATCATCCCGATGAAAATCAGTAAGGAAACATTGGCCTTGAATAGCACATTGGACCAGATGGACTTAATAGATAAGCAAAGAACATCCCATCTAAAATCAACAGACTATACACTCTCCTCAAGCATCCGTGGAACACATTCCAAGATACATCGTATATGTATATATTAGACCATAAAGCAAGTCTCAGTAACTTTAGGAGGATTGAAATCATATTAAACTTTTTTCCTGATCACAATGGTTCGAAACTGGAAAATAATTACATAAAGAAACATGGAAAAATGACAAATAAGTGGATGTTAAACAGCATGCTACTGAACAACTACTGGGTCGAAGAAGATATCAAAAGAGAAATTAAAAAAAAAACAAAACACCTTGAGAGAAATGAGAATGGAAGTGTGACATACCAGATTTTACTCTATGCAACAAAAGCAGTGCAGAGAGGGAAGTTTATAGAAATTATAGGCCTGTCTCAAGAATTGAGAAGGAAGAGTCTCAAGTAAACAACTGAATCTTACACCTCAAGGAACTAGAAAAAAAGGAACAAATAAAGCCCTAAGTTAGTCAGAAGGAAGGAAATAACAGAGCAGAAATAAATAGGGGCCAAATAAATCTTAAAAAGTAAATTAAAAAAAGGGGGGGTGCACCTGGGTGGCTCAGTCATTAAGTGTCTGCCTTCGATTTAGATCATTATACCAGGATCCTGCGATCAAGTCCACATCAGGCTCCCTGTTCAGCGGGGAGTCGGCTTCTCCCTCTCTCTCTCTCTCTCTCTCTCTCTCTGTGCTCGCACTCTCTCTGTCACTCAAATAAATAAATCTTAAAAAAAAAAGAAAAAGAAATAGGGGCTAAAAAGGCAATAGAAAAGGTCAGTGAAACTAAGATCAGGTTCTTTGAAAAGATAGAATAAATTGACAGACCTTTAGCTGGACTCCTGGGGCAGCGGGGGAAGGATGCAAACAAACAAAATCCAAAATGAAAGGGGAGATGTTACAACTAACAGAGGATCAAGGATCATAAGAGACTGCTATGAGCAAATATACACAAACAAATTGAATAACCTAGAAGAAATGGATAGATTCCTAGAGACATCCAACCTCAGTTCTTACCAAGACTGAATCATGATGAAATGGAAAATCTGAGCAGACTGATGACTAGTAAGGAGATTTAATCAGTAATCAAAAACTTCACAATAGACCAGACACGTCACTGGCAAATCTACCAAATATTGAAAGAAATAGTACCAATCTTTCGCACACTCTTAAAGAAAAAAAAAAAAATTGAAGAGGAGGGAATTCCTCCAAACTTATTTATGAGGCCAGCCTTACCCTGACCTTAAAACCAGACACGGATGATGCAAAAAAAAAAAAAGAAATGTAAAGGCCTCTATTCCTGATGAAAATCCTCGACAAAATATTCGCAGACCAAATTCAACAATACATTAAAAGGATCAGACAAATCCAGTGGGATTTGCTCTGGGGATACAAGGATGGTACAACTTCCATAAATCAGTCAGTGTGATAGACCCCATTAACAAAACGAAAGGTAAAAATCCTATCATTTCAGTAGGTCCAAAAAAAAAAAAAAATTGACAAAATTTCAACATTCATGATAAAACTCTCAACAGAATACTTATGAAGGGAAAGGACCTCATTATATTCAAGGCCATATATGACAAGCCCACAGCTAACTTCATTCCTAGCAATGAAAAACTGAGAAGTTCCGTCTAAGAATAGGAACAAGACAAAGATGCCCACTTACTGCTTTTACTCAACATAGTGTTGAGAGTCCTACCCAGAGCAGTTAGGGAAGAACAAGAAATAAAAGGCATCCAAATTAGAAAGGAAGAGGTAAAACTGTCACTAAGTGCAGGTGACATGATATTATATTCCACCATAAAAAATGGTGGAACTAATAAATTCAATAAAGTTGCAGGATAAAAAAAAATCAATACACAAAAATCTGTTGTGTTCCTGTACACTAATAATGAACTACCAGAGAATTTCAGAAAACAATTCAATTTACAATTGCCTCAAAAAGAATAACAAAATGCCTAGGAATAAATTTAACCAGGGAGGTGAAAGACTTGTATATTGAAAATTATAAGACATTAATGAAAAGAACTAAAGAAGGTACAAATAATGGGAAAGGTATTTTGTGCTCATGGATTGCAAAAAATTAATATTGTTAAAATAGCCATGCCACCCAAAGCAGTCTACAGATTAAATGCTTTTCCT
>CM053614.1:83014507-83025677 GCA_028646535.1 Procyon lotor | reverse complement strand
ATTTTATTTATTGGAGAGAGAGAGACAGAGATAGTGAGACAGGGCAGGAGTAGGGAGGAGAGGCAGAAGCAGGCTCCCCGCCGAGCACGAGCATGGAGGAGGCCTATGCAGGACTTGATTCCGGGACTCCAGGGTCATGACCTGAACCAAAGGCAGTCGCCTAATCAACTGAGCCACCCATGCGCCCCAGGGCTTACATTTTTTCCTATCTTGCTATTTCTATCCATTGATAGAATATCTGATCTGAGGCTCCCTTTCTTTGATTCCCCCATATCCTGTCATGCAGATGGGAAAGGAGATGGAAAAAAGAAAAAGAAAAAAACAAAGCCGATGGGCTTTCTTCCCAGAAGAATCCTGTTTAATCCTAGCTTTCTAAAGTGTTGCTTTATTCCATGGTAACGTGGGTATACAACTGGCTGGACGTTTCAGTCACTTGGAGTAAGTGAGGTCTGTGCCGGATTCTTCGAACTGGGGGACGATGTGAAGATGAGCCCCTCAGTGTCTCAGCCCAAAGAGCTCCCTAGTACCAGCAACTGAAGCAGAGGAAACAGTTTGGGCAGCTTGCAACACTGTTAGGAAGAAGTAGCAAGGAATTCAGGGGATTTGTGTTAAGGTCCAAAGGCAGGAAGAGCTATGCGAGTGCTCCCATTCCATTAATTTTATATGTGATAGCGGAAAACTCAAAGATACTAAAGCGTATGCTTCTTTCCAGAATTGACTTTGTGTGTTTTTTGTGTTAACACTTCCAGGGGTGAGAGGAAAGAAAACAACATTTTGAATACATGCTTCAATTTGTCTTCTGTTCCTTAGAATTCTGTTGTGGCTGTTCTTTTTTTTTTTTTTTTTTTTTTAACATTCAGAATCTTCTAGCAATAAATGAAAAGTTCTCTCAGAATTTTTTAAAAAAGAAAATTGGAAACAGCCTGAGTGTATTAAAACACAGGGCCTAGGTTATTCTGTCCCTCACAGCCTTTCCTGTATAAATTAGCAGAGTCGTGATTATTAATCTGCTTCCTTCAATATTTTCATGTCTTTCCCAGTGTGGATGGTCCTTCCTTTCTAAACAGTCTTACTAATGTGCATGTGTGTGTGCGTCTGCAAACACGGGGTATCTCACAAGGCCTCTACATAGATCTCTTCCTTCTTAAATACTAATATGTTTGGAATCTTTATTTCTCACCAGTACAGAATCACATGATTCTCTACAAATGGTGTACGAAAGAGAAAGAAAAAAGCCAAATTTATTCTACAAAAATACCCCCAGCACGTTTAGGCCACATAGACAAAAACGTTCCAGAATGCAGCTTATCTTTTTAAAGACAACACTGTTTTCTGGGTAAGTCAAGGCAAAATATTCAGTAACTTAGCAACATAAACAGAATAGAGGCGATAGTGCAGGACATTTTTCTCTTGGATTGGATCAGAAAGTACCACAGAGGAAACAGTGACGAGAACCCTGAAATATGTCAGTGCAGTTAGTAGGGTATCCTACAGAAATCTGCATGTTCCCCAAAACCCCCTGATGAGGACTGAATACAGCGCTTAGTTTGTATGTAATCTACAGGAAAGTGAAATGTGCATATTTTATAAACTGCAAGTGCAAACTTATTTTTTAAAATTACGTGACATTAAGTGTCATAATGACACAATGTCATATGTGAATGTCATATGACACAACATTAAGTGTCATAGTTATCAACTAGCAAAGTAACCTGAGACTTTCTTCTTCAAGGCACTTTGCTCAGACTTGGACACAAACCCCTTACTGACAGCGGATTGATGTTAGTGCTTTATTTGTAGGGTTTTATCACAGTGGCAAAGCCCGTACCTGGGAGTCAGGTGAATGAGGTTCGGATCCCAGCTCTCCTCCTTAGCAGCTGTGGCATTTTAGTAAGTTCCTTCAGTTACCTGTGCAGGTGTTTTCTTGTGGGACCCTGAAGCTAATCAGAGCACTTCCCTCGGGGGGCTGTGGTGTGGGGAGTGTGCTAGTGGGTGAGGAGTGTAACAGGGCTGGGCATGTGGTGTGTGGGCTGCTGTCCTTGTTTAGGGAAATGACTTCTCCTTGCCAAGGCACCAACCACCTAAGGACGGTTTCATGTCAACTCCATTCACTGTGTTCATGTATAGGACCAGAGTCAACTGCTTAGTTATGCTTACAGAAATACCGACAAATGCCTTTTAGAACTTGGTGTTTTGCCTCCTTCCGAGATCCTTAGAGAGGATGTTAGGAGTCATCCCACATCTCCGAGTGAATCGGTTTTCTAGTGTACTTGCCAGTTTCTAAAATGTCACATACAGGGACGCCTGGGTGGCTCAGTGGGTTAAAGCCTCTGCCTTTGGCTCAGGTCATGATCTCAGGGTTCTGGGATCGAGCCTCACATCGGGCTCTCTGCTCGGCGGGGAGCCTGCTTCCCCACCCCCCCGACCCGCCTGCCTCTCTGCCTACTTGTGATCTCTCTCTGTCAATAAATAAATAAAATCTAAAAAAACCCTTTTTTTTAAATCTTAAAAAAAAAATAAGTTAAAATGTCACATATGAAAGACTTTCACTAATTTATTTAGGTACATAGTTACAGTTCAACTCATTTCACCATTTCACCATCTGGAAAGCTCCCTAACAGACTAAAATCTCTCATGTTAACATCTTATTGCTTTTAGATAAGAAATATTCAGGCTTTGCAGGATCTGATAACCCTTGCTGGCCAAGCTTCGAGCTGATGACCTGACCATTTTTATCATCATTTTCTCTCTCTTGTGATGAGGCAAACACCTAACCTCTGTCTTTTTTCTGTTATCTAACCATTTCATTATGATTTTTCCAAATACTCAATTCAAATATGTCTGGGATCCAAGGCTGGTCGATCAGTTATTGGGGAACATGGTAATGCGATGGCCGAGTGCCGTCACCCACAGCAGACCAACGGATTCTCTGTGTGTCGTGCCTTCCTAGGAAGACTGCTTTTCGTGAGAACAAAATCAAACACTCACCGGGAGACTTGAGCACGGTATGTGGACAAGACATGAGCCGTGATGCTTCCATACTTGCTGGGATCAATGCCATGCCCGGGGGTAGAGCGTGCAGTGATAGATGCATATTACCCCAAACTCCCTGACTCCGACTCTGAATGCAGCTCAGAGTCATGTGTGGCCCTGGGGCACGTGAAATGTGTAACATTTTATAAAGTTCAAGTGTGTGAACTCGGTTTTGAATTTACAGAACATTCTTGGCTCTTGGCCGCTGGTACAGGAATTTACATCTAGGCGCTCTGTCCCATTTTCCCCCGAGGAGACCAAGGAACACACATTACTTTCGAGTCCTCTAAATCCCATTCTTTCGCCACACTGTTAATTATATAGGGATATCCACACCTACATCGGATTTGGTTTTCCCTACCTCTTAAGATGTTATCAGCTTTATATTTAAAAAAAAAAAAAAAAAAAGCAAGCAAATGAGCTATTTACTCTGTCCCTTAGTCAAGCAATTATAACAATTACAACATTTCTCTTTCAAGACAGTGCATACTGACAGGGATGGATGTCCTCTACGAGGAATGTGTTTTAGGCCCATTAGAATTAAAATACTGGTTACATCTCTTTCCCTTTAGAATTGAAATAATAGTTTTCTCTGACCGAGTTAAAGCGGGCGTGGGGCGTGTGGAGGGCTTGCTCTGATCGCACGTTCGGTGGTGGCCGGGCGGCCATCAGTGGCTCTCTCGTTCACTATTTGTGGTTCTCTGGTGGTACTCAGCTACCTTGTGTTACTCCCTCGGTGCCGTGGCTCATTCTAAGGTACACACTATGAACCCCAAGAGAAAACAGAGAGGCTGCCGCCCCGCCCCTTCTGCTTACTCTGAGTCATGCTGCCAATGTCTCGGACGTCTGTTTTGACAGGGAGTCCTCATCTCGATCCGCGAACAGCTTCTGGAGACCCATTTGGTCCCCTGGACATCCCATTTTGCTCCCACCGCGCCCCATCGCTGATCAGTTACTTCCTGGCTTTTTGACTCTGGCTCTGTTTGCGTTCTCACCATCTCCAGGTTAGTCCTGAAAATAGGAAGATGTCATCCAAACAGAGCACTGGCCAACAGCTGGCTCCCTCGTTGGGTTTGTGTAGATAAAATAGAAATAGAAAGTGGAAGTAGTGACATCATACTAGTTCACTCAGTGTGAAAGGCCACTGGAAATCTTTTCAGAATTATTTTTGAGACTAATGGATTTTTTAAAAATACCTAATTAATTTAGGGGCACCTGGTGGCTCGGTTGGTTAAGCGTCCAGTTCTTGGTCTCACCTCAGGTCGTGATCTCATGGTTTGTGAGATGGGCCCGCATTGGGCTCCGTGCTCAGCACGAAGTTTGCTGGAGATTCTTTTCCTCTGCCCTTCCCCCTACTTGTATGTGTGCTCTCCTGTGATCTCTCTCTTGCACGCACACTCTCTCTCAATAAAAATAAGTAAATAGGGGCGCCTGGGGGGCTCAGTGGGTTAAAGCCCCTGCCTTCGGTTCAGGTCATGATCTCAGGGTCCTGGGATCGAGCCCCGCATCACGCTCTCTGCTCAGCGGAGAGCCTGCTTCCCCTTCTCTCTCTGCCTGCCTCTCTGCCTGCTTGTGATCTCTTTTGTCAAATAAATAAAATCTTAAAAAAAATAAAATAAAGAATATAAAACATTTAGGGGTGCATTTGTTTAAACTAACATTTTATTTTAAAGATAAATTTAAATTTATTTTTTACTGGGGTATTATTTGCCTCAGGGTACATGTCTGTGAAACATCAGTCTTACACAATTCACAGCACTCACCATAGCACATACCCTCCCCAGTGTCCATCACTCAGACACCCTATCCCCCCCTCCACAAGCAACCCTCAGTTTGTTTCCTGAGATTGAGAGTTTCTTATGGTTTGTCTCCCTCCCCTGTCCCATCCTGTTTCGTTTTTTCCCCTCCTTACCCCCCACGACCCCCCACCCTGCTTCTCAAATTGCTCATATCAGAGAGATCATATGATACTTGTCTTTCTCTGATTGACTTATTTCGGTTAGGGATGCATGTGTTACATTATAAACTACTACTACAAATTGGCCCATTGATTGAAGTCAAAGAAATTTATAATTAATTAGTAAGCTGATTAGCTGGCAAAACCAGTGTAATTTTTCTTAAGGTAGCTGAGGAATAATGGCTAACCTGTCATTCTAATTACTAAATAAATTACTAATTACCAAATAATGTAGGGGTATTTCAACAAAACATTTTCATCCAGAATTTGAAGCTTATGATAATAAGGTATTTTCGAAATCTGTTTTACCCATTTTTAGTGAAGAAGGTTCTTACTGAAAGAGTCATATGAATGGAAAAATCAATATATCAGAAAGCAACTCGGGAAGGTATCTTACAATACTAGTAAAATCATTTTGTCACTGACTTAAAGCTTTTACAGAATACTTGTAAGTACATAGAGTGTCAAGGGTATATGGGTAGCCGAAAATTTCAACTAACTCCTAGAGCAGGATCAAGGGGTTCTTGTCTTTATTCCTCTAAAGAGAGGAGCAAAGTGACACAGTTGAAGGTAAGGCTAAAAGACGGAGCCACGAGGGACACTTGGGTGGCTCAGTAGGTTAAGCATCTGCCTTCGGCTCAGGTCATGAGCCCAGGGTCCTGGACTCGAGTCCCACGTCGAGCTCTCTGCTGGGCAAGAAGCCTGCCCTTCTTCCTGCTTGTGCTCACTCTCTCTCTCTGACAAACAAATAAAGTCTTTAAAAAAATAAAAAATAAATAATTCCACCAAGCAGAGGGCACCACCTATGACCATTTGGACTTGACTGGTGTTCGTATTGCTTCCCCCCCGTGTTTTGGGATGAGCAGATCTTCCAGCCTCTCCAGCACCTGGAGCCACGTTCCTTCGGGTCTTGGCCCTTCCTAAGGAGGCCATTTTGTCCGTTGAGTTATAAACACAATGACAGAAGTTCCTGTCTTGGGGCTTTTATAATAGAAACATTATACTGAGTTTCGGAATATGCTCCCTGGGGAGAGGACATAGCAACAATGACACAAACCAAAAAAAGAAAAAAAAGAAACCCAGTGGATATGGGAACAAATGTTTGTGTCTCACACCCCCCCCCAGATTGGGGTCACACTCACAGCCCAGCTGAAACAGCTGTGTGTCTCCCACGTCTTCTGGCCTGGCCTGTGATTACAGCAGGTTCCCCGAAGCTCGTGTTCCTCTGACAGGGACCCTTGAGGAGGCGAAGCCACGGCCTCGAGGACCAGGCTTAGAGGCCATCACGAGCCCACCACAGCTGCCTTCCCTGGCAAGCTCCGAGCCACACGATGTACTCTGGAATTGGAATGCTTGATTTTTTTTTTTTTTCTCTTTTCAGTTGGTTTGTAAATAGGATTGCACAAAAATCCATGCAAATCAACTCTCCAAATCAGAATTTGCTCAGCTGAAAAGACCATTAAATTAGATGGGCTGGCTTTCCATTGGTGGGGGTGCAGTAACGTAACTCTGCCTAACAGTCCTTTAAAAAAGACCAACAAGCACATTACATGATAATTTCCATTAAACTGGAAATGTCCAAGCCTGTTTACCTCGATTAATTGTCCTTGTCCACTTTCCCAGCCTAGCAGTTATCCATCAGTAATTAGTTATGAATGGGGCATTTAATATTAAGGCAGCTCATTTAAGGTACTCTTGCAGTTTATGACATTCTATTAGAATTTTTTTTAAAGATTTTATTTATTTGACAGAGATCACAAGTAAGCAGAGAGGCAGGCAGAGGGAGAGGGGGAAGCAGGCTCCCTGCTGAGCAGAAAGCCCGACGTGGGGGTCGATCCCAGGACCCTGAGATTGTGACCTGAGCCGAAGGCAGAGGCTTTAACCCACTGAGCCACCCAGGCGCCCCTAGAATTTTTTTTTCTCAGCTTGAAATGTACTCAAATCCAAACTACATGTGAGCTTTATTAGTTTTGCACGTGGCATACTTAACTGAAATGCAGAATTGAGATACGATTCTCATCCTAATAAGGGGCACCACAAGACAGTTTTGTCCTCAAGACCCAGGGATCCTGGTCAAAGTGGGCTATGTGGGTTAGAGAGAATCCCGATAACCACTGTGGTTTTTCATTTTTATGATTAAAATTTTCAGGAGATTGTGCGGATTGTATTTAGGAATACAATACACAGTCTCTTCTGAGGAAGAGAATACACAGTCTCTTCTTTTTTAAGGATCTATTTATTTTAGAGAGAGAATGTGACTGGGAGGAAGGGCAGAGGGACAGAAATCCTCAAGCAGACTCTCCACTGAATAGAAAGCCCAGCGAGGAGTCCAATCACAAGACCTTGAGGTCAGGACCTGAGTTGAAATCAAGAGTCAGATGCTCAACTGACTGAGCCACCCAGGGGTCCCGATAAATCTCCTTTTTATTTCTATCACCTAGAGTACACGTTTTCTCACACACACACACACACACACACACACACACACACACACTATACACTAGGCTGAAATAACGAAGCAAACATACACATGCACACGATTACCTTCATCTATTTCATTTGTATGAAATACAGTTTGTCTGAATGTGACCTACTTGATGCTTGATCCCTGCTTCTCCCAACCGTCTTCCCTGCAAAGAAAATTTCTTTTCCTTCGAATTTCTTTTGTAGAATATATGGCCTCTTCACCCCTGAAGGAGTTATTTGTATATATGTGATCCCTCCTCTACTAGGATATAATGTCCTTAGAGCTCTGTACATCCCTTTATGTATTGGGACCTTTGTAATGCCTGCCGCCCTGTCATTGGCATTGTCCTGTAGGCTGTCAATAAACCTGTGATGAATAAAACGGCAAAGGAAGGAGGGAAATTAACTAGTCACCAAGGATCTGAACCCCCTCTTCTTTGGTGTTTGAAAACTGAGTTCACTACCGTTATAGGACATAAAAGGCAGAATGAAAATTGTACAAAAATTCGTGTTAGGACCAGTATGTCAGTAAAAGTGAACAAACAGTTATGTAGTGAGGAGTTGATAAGCCATTCACTGTCTTGATGAGCTTAGTTACAGGTTGTTATTTAGACTCAAAATTCCAGAAAGGATATTTAAATCAGCTCTTCATCTTTTGTCAAAGTAGGTGAAAACGGGCAGTTTAATATTTGGCACCAGATGTGGTCTTATTGATTGATTGATTGATTGATTTTATTTATTTGACAGAGACACAGCAAGACAGGGAACACAAGCAGAGGGAGTGGGAGAGGGAGAAGGAGGCTCCCCGCCGATCAGGGAGCCCAATGTGGGGCTCGATCCCAGAACCCCAGGATCATGACCTGAGCTGAAGGCAGACGCTTAACGACTGAGCCACCCAGGCACCCCCAGATGTGGTGATTTTTAAAAGACACATCAATGTGCCCAGCATAGGACCTCGGGCACATGGAAATTCTTTGATGATTGTAGCATAAACTTTGAAGCTGAAAGATCATATTAAGACTGAATTTCTTTTTTCCTCGGTGGTTATCATAACATAAGTATGTTGCACAAAATAAGTTGTACAATTTTATCGCTAAGATTTCGGATCCTGGTCTTGTCATTTCTATAGACCATAAAAACCCATCTTGTGTGTTTTCCTCTCTAGCAGAAAGAATTATGTAAGTGTTGAGTGTGGTTTTGCCTGCCCTACCATACAGTCCCTCGTCTAATATCTAGGCTGATTATGCATGACTCTGATGTAATTAAATGCCAAAATGTGGACTTCTGAGCAGAACTGAGCCCGTGTTCAGACCCCGGCCTGCCCAAGAGCTGGAAAGCAGGCAAGAACATGAATCTCAGGTCCCTCCAGAAATGTTCTGGGAGGCCACAGAGACTTTTTGGAGTTAGACTTGGTTAAGTGCCCATAAAAAGAGGCTTTGGGGAGGTACTTTTCTGGAGGTAACCTTGGTTTTTCTTTTCAACTAAGGTAGCAACAGACAGCTGGACATTGTCCCCCGGGCTGGGACTGGAGAGCCAGGCTCTGACGCCATTTAGGCTTTGTTGTGTTTGGCCAGCAAAGCTTCACACAATTGTAATGTTTCACCAACAAGCCAGTGGCTCTGTGGGTGTGGAGGGGGAGGAGGCGGGGAGGCACCTGAGCAGGCTCTCTTGGGGGTAAAGTACACAGTGGGCCTGGCTTCCCACTCTGGGCAGAGGAGTTGTCTAGAGTAAGGCTGCATGTGTCCCTCGTGGCTTTCTAGAAACTTTGGAGTGTTTACCCCTTTCTGCTTTGTGATGTATTCCAGTCCCTGAGCCTGGGAACGTGGGGGAACAGGGTGACAGCTAGGGCGGCCGAGTGGGGGAGGGGAAATGAGGACCCTGCCCTCCGCACCCCCCATACCTTCCCTAATGCCCACAACAGTGCCAGAAGGTTTCTCTTCACAGCCATACCTGTGGGTAGCTCACTGTCTCCAAAGGTACCACATACATTTAAAAAACACCTTTTTACTTTATTTTCCTTACTATTTAGACTAGATGCTGAAAGGACTCTTCCAGATAATACCTACAGTATGCAAAGACTTTACAAACTTCCTCCTCCTTTTCTCTGATGTCAGCACCCTGACGAGAACTGTGTTCATACACTGCCGGGTGTCTTTCCACACCCGGAGAAAATGTTTATATGTACTTTGAGGAGCACACTGATGTCGCAGTGGATGAGTCTGTAGGGCCCGTGTGGGCCGGAATGATAAGAGCTTGGCTGCTCTGACGGGTCCACATGCGGGGCTCCGCTCAGGACACAGGTTTGGACTCCCCGTGGACAGTACGAGGTCTCTGGGTCCCAGACTATCTGCTCCACCACCTTGGCCGCCTCCACAGAGAAATGGGGTGAGACAAGGGAAGAAAAAGGTTCAGGAGCCCCAGTATTTTGTAGGGCCCTCGCACCTTGGGGCGGCCTAGGGCATAATGCTAGCACAGGGCACTGCAATCCCTCCTCCTCTGTCTTTGCCCACCTCCAGGTACCAGGCAGGGAGTTAATGTTTTGGGTTTGGGTTGCAAAAGGGAGAAGAGGAAATAAGGTCGCTGCTCAGGAGTTCCTCACGCTTTCCTGCTCTGAGCAATAGGCTTGCGGAATTCCGGAAAGAGCATGGCTTCTGCAGGAAACCAAGGGTAAACTAGCACAACCTTGGAGACTGTGCCGAGTGCGGCAAGGATAGACACAAGGACAGCCGGGCCAACAGCCAGGCCGGAGTAGAGAGAAGCACGCACAGAGGGCTTTCAGCTGGAGCACCCGGAGAGGCAGGGGCAGAGAGCAGGGACCACCGTGCTGCAAGAGGGACAGGCAGGTGAGCAAGGGGACCCTTGGGAGAAGCTCAGCTATGCAGGAAGGAAGATGGGCACCTCCAAGAGTGTGGCTGCCATTAGAGATGGGAGGAGCTCCGGAGGTACTTTTAACGTGCTGAAAATTACTTAAAATGAACCAGAAATGTTGAGGTTGTGTATTTTATTTAATTCCTCGCAAAGGCCTGTTCTTTCCATTGTTCTTCCTCTCACGGCCAAAATTAGGCAAGGAGGGAGGTGGGCATTAAAACCCTGTGTGCACTAAACTTGGGTATTTGGTTCAGTGTGGATTTTATGACATTTATTTGGGTTGTTAAAAATAATGCAATAAATATTATTCTCATTACAGTCTTCTGGTGTCCCCTTAGATTAAAATGCCTGAGGAGCAGGCCCTGCTTGCTTCTGACCTTCCATCATGAAACTAGCCCTTTCTCTCCTGGCCCACGAATCTTCCAAAGCTGAGAACATTTAAGCTGTGGCCAGAAGTAAACATCTGTATATTATGAGAGGTTTTTTTTTGCGTTTTCTGTATATGAGTCTTTGGTCAGATACATGGTTTTCAAATATTTTCTTTCAGTCTATAGCTTGTCTTTTCAACCCCATGTACAGGGTCTTTGACCAAACAAAAGTTTTTAGTTGTGAAGTCTAATTTAACCATTTTTTTTTTCTCTTACGACTCTTGCTTTCTGCATCATGTCTAAGAACTTTGTACCAAAGTCTGAATCCTGAAGATCTTATGTTCTCTTCTAAAAGTTTCATAGTTTTGTGTTTTAGACTTAAAACTAGGATCCATTTTAGGGGCATGTGGGTGGTTCAGTTGGTTAAGCATATGCGCTCGGCTCAGGTCATGATCTCAGGGTCCTGGGATCGAGCCCC
>CM053614.1:82972961-83014007 GCA_028646535.1 Procyon lotor | reverse complement strand
GTATCACTAGAGTATGGGAAAAAATGAAGCTGTGGCTCTTCTGTGAGCCAGTTCTTTCCTGGCAGCTTCTTGGAATAAAACCATCCGTATCGCAGAGTGTTCTGGGGTCATAGGAGCTGTGCGGAAGAAGCAGTTGGAAGAAGAATGAAAGAAGAGTCTTCATTTCTTCCACGCCTTCATTTCCCCCCTCTTCCTTTTGCCCGCCTGCCCTGCTGCTCAAGGTCCCGGGACGAGCCCCCCAGGCCAAGGACGGCCGGGTGGGGGGAGCCCACGGCAGCTGGCCGGCCCAGCGGGAGGGACGCGTGGGATGTGGGGCTTTGACGGCCCGGGAGAGAACAGAATTTTTTTTTTCTTTTTGTTTTCCCTTCTAAGCCAAGCATCAATCTCTCCGTCTCCCTCTCCCCGCCACCCCTGCTCCCCTCTCCCCCACCCTGTGCACCTCCTGTTGCAGGCTTGCATTCTCTGTACACGGTGCAATCCTAATATTTCTCTTTTCTTCAGGCAGGAAACGAGAGACCCATTTTTTTTTTTAGAGCCATTCAGGAAGTCGTCCAGAGTTATAATGGCCCATTATCTAATGGTCAGAGTTTACTTAGGCTTTCACTACTTCCACTGCCCACTTGAAACAAGGAAAAATATTTCCCCCACCGCCGTGAGTGTGCTATTCACATCTGACCACAGACGCTCAGAGGCTGCGCCTGTTTCCGTCGAGAGCTCCCAAGTCAGCAAAACCGTGCTGTGGGGGCCCTGCGCAGCAGCTCTCCTGAACACTGCTTTGTATTGTTTCAAGACGTTTCTCAGTTACCTGTTTATCAATCTGTGCTCTGAACCTGCACTCACAGTCCCTTTAAACCCAACGTTTCTTCGTATGAGCGCCAGCAGTGGCACTTAGTAAAAATGTGTATTCTTGGCCTGGTGCCCACCGAGTGACATCGTGGGAGGGTCGGTCTCAGGGACGTCCCTTCTAAGCGTTTGATTCCGGGCGACCAAAATAGGAAGAGCCATTGCTTTGACGGAAGGGGGCTTGCACCCGAAGCATGTGAAGCATTTCAAAGGTGTGGCAAAATGTGTTTTATTAGCACCAACGGGGCGAGAAAGAAAAAAAGCCTAGTGATTTTTATTTTTTATTTATTTATTTTAAAAGATTTCATTTACTTATTTGACAGAGTGAGAGAGATCACAAGTAGGCAGAGAGGCAGGCCGAGAGAGGGGGGGAAGCAGGCTCCCTGCTGAGCAAAGAGCCCCATGCGGGGCTGGATCCCAGGACCCTGAGATCATGACCTGAGCTGAAGGGCAGGGCCCAACCCACTGAGCCACCCAGGCGTCCCCTCCTAGTGATTTTTATGAGGAGTATTCAGCACAAGAGCCAACTTTGGAGGAAGACTAGGGTAGTGGCATTTTCTCACATGCTTTTTGTGATGTTGTGACGAATTAGAAGCTTCCCTGTTGGATTTCCTGGTGCAGGAACATCCCAGCCCAACCAGGCTCCCCTTGGGGTGTAGGAAGGCTGTGCATGACTCACAGCTTACAGGAACTCGTGCAGGTGAGCAGAGAACATTCCAGCACCTGCTTTGCAAGTGGCCACCCCGCCCCCCTCCACTCCTCCCTCCCTGTGTCACAGGCCACAGAAGAAAGGGACTGACGGTCGTAGTTTCTCTTCTTAGTGTAATCAGAGAGAGGAAAAGGCATGTACGCTGGTAGCTGATTGAGATGGGCCCACGGGGAAGGTGATCAGGGGAGACAGAATCTCCTCCCTCAAACCTTGATATGATGTAGGAGAGTAAAGAGCTCACTCTCTCCCGCATCCTTGGCCCTACTTGCTCCTTCCTCTCCCATCTGGCTAAACGGCCCCACGAAGCCTGAGGATGGGGTGGTCACCCCCAAGAAGCAGAAAACCCTCTTCCCAGACTCTGCACTCCGAATCTCCCTGCCCCTACTCTGAAGATGGGACCAGATCAGGGGAGCCGCCCCCTCCCCCTTTGGGCACCAAGGACCCTCCTGATGGAGCCCGAAATCGAGCCTCGAAAGCTTCAGCCGCAGGAAATGTCCCAGGACTCCTTCATGAGTCAGAACACAGGTGCGTTGAGCACCTTCACCGGAAACATCGCCCCACAGCCTCCTGTTCCCCGAGCGCCAGTCTCCCTGGTCACACTTCTGGTTGTTTCAGATCGCACAGGGGTGATTTCAGAGTCATTTTCTCGTCACCCAGCAGGCATCTGCCCTCGCAAATTAAATGCCTGGCACAAGATTTTGCTAAGGTAATAGTTCATTATGCTACAAATTACAGGGGTGTGCCAGGGGCACGTGGCCTTCCCGGTCCTCTGACTTCCCTGTGATTACCAGGGGTGGCCATCCTCGCCCATCAGCCCTGATGAAAGCCTCCTTCCTCCTGCTAATGGGGACCTGGCCGCCTGATGAACCCCATTTCTTTAATGCTGACATTGTTTGCTTTTTGGAATGAAAGGCTTTTGCCGATGGAGCTAAAATGTGGTGTGTCTCACCCCTGCCCCTTTGCTATGAAGACGTCGTCATCCAACTCTGGAATTCACCAGCGTGCCTTGCTGTCCTCCATTCCTTTGTGCTTTCCATCCTCTTCCACTCCCTCCATTTTTTTTTTTTCCTGCCTCCATTTATTTATTTGCTTGGCTGTGTTTTACTGCCATGACACAAAAACACCTCCTCTTGGGAAAAAGTGCACTGGTGGCAGGAAGTTGAAAAGTCAGAGGGTGAAAAGCAAAGATCGTGCTTTTCTGCCGCCCTCGGATCCTACTAACTCTGTCAAGAGCTTGGGAGGTGGTATCCTTCCAGAATTTGCCCTCTGTAGGTTACGTGCAGATATGTGTACAAACAAACGTGGTTTAGGTTTTGGTCATATTTTTATACAAATGGGTTCATATACTGCATGTCATTTTGCCTTTTCTTTTTAACTCGATTTCACTTTACTCGAGAGCTTTCCAAATTGCAGCAAGTACAAAACGGCCTCATCTGTGATTTTTGCCTTGTCCTCAGTGTGGCCTGCCGCTACTGGATTTTTCAGTAATTTTTTTCATTTCGCTTATTGAAGTCATAATACACATCCAGGACCCCAAATCATCAAGCTTATTTTTTCTTGCATCGTCTACCCTCTCATTTCTAAATTTAAATTAAATTTAAAATATTTAAATAAATGAAATTTAAATATTTAAAATTGAAATATTTCACAGCTAAGACAGCATGTCATTTCACCGCTCTGTACTTCACTGTGCATCTCTGGAAACACAGATTTTTCTTGTGTAACCAAATGTCATCACCCCTAAAAACATAACCACTGGGGCTCCTGGGTGGCTCAGTGGGTTAAGCCTCTGCCTTCGGCTCAGGTCATGATCTCAGGGTCCTGGGATGGAGCCCCACATCGGGCTCTCTGCTCAGCGGGGAGCCTGCTTCCCCCTCTCTCTCTGCCTGCCTCCCTGCCTACTTGTGATCTCTCTCTTTCTCTCTGTCAAATAAATAAATCTAAAAAAAAAAAAAACTTAACCACCAATCTTATGTTATCTGACAACCAGGCTCATTGGCATTTCTCCAGTTGTCTCAAAAATGTCTTTTTGGTGGTAGAATGTTGGAACCATGACCCCAAAACGGGGCCCACACCTGCCTTCTGTTCTCATCTCTAATCCCCAAGCCGGATCAGCCCCTTGCCACGGTGTGTGGGTGACCGTGGGAACCGTGTTCTTTGCATCTGTGCTGGGAAATACCCCACCTGCTGGACTTGCTTCCCGCACTTTCCTCCAAGTGGCTAGCCTGTCTTCTCTACATCCTGTCAGTACAAGCTGCTTAAGGGATTGATGAGATGCACACTTATCTTTTCAGGCTGACTTCTTCCTAGGTAATGCGCTCTCCTTCATACTGCATTGAGGGTCACGCGTGTATTTTTAGTTTGTTGATAATGTCTGTTTTTTAAGGAGAGACTTTGGGTGACCTATGCGGTGCACACCCTTGCTTGCTGACAGAAGAAATGAGAGTCCAGAGGGGCGAGGGACCGGGCTAAGGGTGCACAGCCAAGAAGCCCCATCCCCAGGCCTGCGCTCCATCTGCTGCCCCAGAAGGAGCACTTTCTTTAATGCACTTTTCCCCCTTCCCGTGAAATGGCTGTATGACTTAGGATTCAGATACAGTGATTAAATAGACGGTAAAACATAACATAGAAACATTTAAAAGAGTGGAAAGCGTGTGATTTACTAAAACCACCAGTCTTACAACTTGAGTCACCAAATTTTTGAAAAGTGCACACATTACGCCCTAATTAGTCATGTGTCTTGAGGGAGTAATCTGTTACTCTTCGGATTTTTAAAATACTGTTCGTATTTTACCATTTTAGAGCTTTCTTTTAAAGACTACCATCTTGGCCTAAAGGAATGAGGCCAGTAAAAGGTAAAATTTTAGCTGCAGGAAGCAATAAGTCTTCTTTGTAGAAGAAATCTCATTTTAACTCGAGAACTGAAAGTGCATTTCAAGGACCTAATGTATAATTGTGTATTTTATAAAAGACAAGCTATATTTTGATACAGGAGTTTTTTTGTTACATGGGCGTTGTTTTTACCAGGTACGCTGTACCCTTCTAGAGGTCAGGTGTCATGCTTGAACTTCTACTGTGACTGTGATCTCATTTGACCTTCTCAGCAACACAGCTAGGGAGGCGCCGTCCCTGTTGCCCGAGATCACCAGGTTGGCAGATAATAAAGCCAGTATTTTAACCCCAATTTCTAATTTAAAGATCTAGTGTTCTTTCCATAGGGTCTTGTGTTAAAGGAGGATGCTCTCAACTTTGCCGAATGGGTCCTTCGAATTAAGGGGATCGGCGATACGTAGAGAAAAGAGCTACGATAATAGAATATTATAAATGAGTCTCCTAGCTATAATTATGGGGTAAAAAGTGATGAAAGATGCCATCCTGTGAAAGATTCTGGTGATTGTGGTTCCTAAGGCGGAGAGGTATGTGGGTTGAAAAGCTAGTACCAGTTTAGGAAAAAGACATGAAGGATCTCCTCACGAGAGTGCACAGTCAGCTGTCATCCCCTCTGGCCTCCCTCTAACACACAAGCCTCTGATTGTCACGTGCCAGAGAGCAGGGCCGGGGAGAGCGGAATGAGTCAAGACAAAGCTGGGATACGTGGGGGGCTCAGTCTGTTAAGCGTCTGTCTTCAGCTCGGGTCATGATCCCAGTGTCCTGAGATGAAGCCCTAAGTCGGGCTCTTTGCTCAGCGGGGAGTCCATTTGTGTGAGTGCATTTTCTCTCTCTCACTCTCTCTCTCTCTCTCTCTGTCTCTCTGACAAGTAAGTAAATAAAAATAAATTTTTTTTTGCTAAATCATTATTATTATTTTTAAAGGTTGTATTTATTTGACAGAGACACAGCAAGAGAGGGAACACAAGCAGGGGGAGTGGGAGAGGGAGAAGCAGGCTTCCCACTGAACGGGGAGCCCAGTCAGGGCTTGATTCCAGTACCGTGATGTCATGACCTGAGCCGAAGGCAGCTGCTGAACAACTGAGCTACCCAGGTGCCCCAAAATAAAATATTTTTTAAAAATGCCAAAGCTGTTCGCTGAAAAGGCCCATACTGTGTTTTAAACTCTGGCCCTGACAAGTGGAGAGCAAGAGGCCGTGAACTTGAACTACAGCCGAGCTGGCCTCCGAGAAGGGCCGTCATCCCTCTGAAGGGCGGCCTGCTGGTGGCAAGGCCCACCCCTAACTCGGTGTGAGCCCACGCCGTAAAGGTATGGCAAAACAGTGCGTACCAGAGCGAAAACCAAGCCTTACCAAAGGTAAGTTTTTTCCTTACCAAAAGCTAAGCTGCCTCTGTTCTCCCATCGTGCCTGCTTCCTGAGGTGCTGAGGACAGAAAGGCTCATGACCCAGTGTTGTGGGTGAGATTTTGGACACTGTCCTTTGCTGCTTCCCTTTACATTTGGCCCGGCAATTCAGTGAGATGCTGAGTCCTGCAGATTCACTGGAGGAGGGCAGGAAGTGCCCCAGAGGGTGAGATCAGCCGGCTCCCCATCGGGCTGAGCCTTCACCTTAATTACTGCAAGATCTGCATCAGTAGGACTGACTCCGGCCTCCTTCGGAGCCCCGCGGTGATGCGCACCATGTTCAGTGGGAAGTTCAGGCGTGCTCCGGTTTCTCTGTCCTCCCCCAGCGCAGAGCACTTGCAGACCCAAACCAGACCCCCCGGCCCACCACCCTTAAATTTTATCCACCCCCATCAATGCAGCCAGTGAATGGATCCTGGCGTTCATTCATTTCCCCAGAACTGCCTTTCCGGTATTTACTGTAGAAGACTCAGTTCGGAAGAAAGTGTTTGAATTTTTTATCCCTTGAAATATCTTTATGCAATCCAGTTTATCTACCCCTTTTTCACCAGTTCAAAACCTGCTGTGCTATCCCATGGCCCCAGGCACAGTGACGAGCAGGTGGATGTCATTTCCTGCAGGGCTAATGACGGGTGTCTGCTGTGTCTTCAGCCCCTGGGCGGGGCCGGCGGGCCAGGCAACTCTGGGGATCTGCGGGCAATGCCTATGGTTCTGAGGGGGTGGGTAGAGTTCTGTTCATTTCGAGACTGGACCAGACCCTCGGGATTTGGAGGATTCTGTTGCACGGCGATACGATTGACTGGAGTGTTGAGTTCTAGCCCAGAAACTTCTATGGAAACCCACAGGCGCACAGTTTACCCTGTTGGTTACCTGTATGTGTCCTGCCCTTCTAACTTGCCCAACCCTTTCACAGGGGCCTTTTCATTTTAATCAAAAGAATCCCAACTCCAGGGGACCTTGGAACATCCTTTAGCCTGTGTCTCAGCTTCTTCAACTGACATCTAGGGAGAGAGGGTGAAGTCGATGGTCAAAGGGGAGGGAGTCCCTTATTGGTGGTCAGACTGGTGATGCCCGTTCGTCAGCAGTGCTCCCTTATTTTATCTTCCACTCTTTGAGTCCTCCGATCCGTGTTTGGAATGATAGAAATCCTACCTCTGTGCTCTGTGAGGGCAGTGGCTTTTTCGTTGGATGGTCGTATTTGCCGTGTTGACTCCACTTGGTTTTGGAATCGCTAGCCCGGCCCGTTTCTAACCAACACGGGGAGCCCGCGGTCAGTAACAAATCACATAGGTGGCCGAATCCAAACAGTCTCCCCACCGCTTATTTCCGGGTTTGAGTCCTAGTTAATGATAAAACAAGAGCAATTCTCGCCTGATAGGGAGACACCTCCCACTACTTCTCCCCGTCCTTTCAGGAGCTTACATGGCTTTCTATTCTGGAAACCGTGATTTCTCCTCATACCTATGCACGATCAATAGTGAAGAAGTGATTTTTTTTTTTTTTTAAGATTTTTATTTATTTATTTGACAGAGAGAAGGAGAGATCACAAGCAGGCAGAGAGGCAGGCAGAGAGAGACAGGGGGAAGCAGGCTTCCTGCCGAGCAGAGAGCCCAGTGTGGGGCTCGATCCCAGGACCCTGAGATCATGACCTGAGCCGAAGGCAGAGGCTTTAACCCACTGAGCCACCCAGGTGCCCCAAGAAGTGATTTTTTTGAGGAGGAACCTGCAGTGACCCGCTCCGGTTGTGATGGTGACTTTCCGCTAGACCCTGTGGTTCTGTGTGTTTAGGGTTTCTCTTAGCTTTTTGCTCATTTTAACAAATGAGAGTTTTCTTAATTTAGGGGCATGGAGACATCCGTGTCTGTTATCCAAGCACTGACTCCTCTCTAAGTTTCTCCTAGGCGGTGGGGTGTAGGGCTTAGCGTTTGAGTTCGGTCGGAGGGGGGCGGCGGCCATCGGGGTAACTGTTCCTGGAACCCCGGGGAGTTGCTGAGGACGCAGGGGAGTGTGGAGGTGCCGACAGACACGGAGCAGTTGGCCCCATAAAACGTCGGTTACTTTGCAGATGATGGCCAAACCGTACGAGGGACAGGAAGTGCAGCCCCCAAGAACTAATAACACGGTCAACGTGAGGCATGTCTAACACACACACACACACAGACACACAAAATGAAACTTTTGTTCCGAACCGTGCTCAGGCTCCTGGCAGTTACATTTTCCCCATTGCTAAGGAAAATTTGTTTTCAAGAAGGGCTGCTGCCCAGAATGACATCTGGTGATAACATTTATTCATTTGGAAATTAATCTCAGAGCGAGTTTCCATTGACGGGCGAGGAGAAAAATGAATTGGCCTCAGCCTCATCCAGCTCCTTACTCTGGGGAGAGATAGCTCGTGGCCGGTCATGAGAGGCAGCTGCCTTGTTCCAGTGCCAAGTCTGGGAGGTTCTGCACGGCGCTCTTCCTGAGCACGGCGGTGGCGCCTCTTAGGCGTGGGCCCCCTGCCCTTGAGGTGGTCGTGTGGGGACAGCCAGGCCCGTCGTGTCAGAAGGTCTAGTCATAAAGAGGCTTCCAAAGATCTAGGTTGGGGGCGGCCAAAGCCAAATGCTTAGAGAGTCCTTAAGTTGGAGGCCGATGTCTAGGTCTTCATTTCCTACTCAGAGTCCGTAGGAAATAGGGAAAGGAATGTGCTACAGAACATTTCTGCTGTTCCCTTCGAACTTCGCCTCTTACATGTGCTAGATCCTCTGAGGCTGTGTAGGTCTGGTGTCGTCTGAGATCTGCTGTGGAAGTTGGGTGAAAAGAAGGAAATCCACAGTGCCCTACGTGTATCTTTGGCCATCGTAACCGCGCCAGCGTTGTCCTTTCACGTGTGTTTATCTGCAGGCTCTAGATAGACTCTACCTTCTGGCAAGTGAGACGGATGTCTTTGGGACATTAGAAAGGCCCGGATGAATTTAGCAGAAGCGTTTTGGTCCATTCGAAACCAAGACTAGGAGGGATGCAAATTCGTGGACTCCCAACTCTCGCTGAGCAAAAGAAACAGAGTTTGGGGGGAGCTGTCAGGCTTGGGAAACTGCTTTGCAGACTTCGCAAGACATGGGGAGGGGGCTTCTTCCTGAGTAGTTTGCCTGCTCTCCTTTCTCAAGTGAAGACGCCAGTAATTTGGAATTGCCCTTTTCCAGCTGAAATGCCTGGCAAGTATGAGTGAGAAGATACATTTCCTCGAGGGCACTAATTTGGTCTTCTTATTCTCCTGAAACTGTCCCTGTGCCCAGATTCATGGCGTTGATGGCATGGTCCCCGGAGACCACCTCTGTGCCCTCGAACACGCACTGCAATTCATGGGTGCATTTGCTTGGGCGATGTTGCTTGGGCAAGAATTTGTGATCTCGGGAAAAGGATTATTTCCAGCTAAACGGGAAAGTCAGGAGTGAATGCAGGTTGACCCTGGGGGCTTTACCCCCTCTCAGTACTGATAAGGGAAGCATTTCTGGAAGATTTGGTTGCCTAGATATCACAGAGAAAGGAGAAAATTATGTCTTAAAACTAAAGTTTGCATTTTCCTTTCCCTTTGATTCAGTCAACACTGTAGAACAGCCTTCTTAGAAGTCAACGCGGAAGGACTGAAGGTTGTAATTTTCAGTTCCTGGTGGCTGGTACAGAGCCCACCACAGCGTGCAGAAAAGGGTCTGGGTTAGTTTCCTAAGCCGGCCCGTCACACACTGCTCCCTGTTCCCGGCTCCTGGGAGGTGCCTTCTCTTTCTGCAGGTGAAATCACTGACATTCTACTTGTCTCCACAGACACAGGGCTGATTTCCTGACAGAGGACTCGCCCTCAAAGAACGCACTCTCTGGGGTCCCTATCACAGGCGTCCTCCACACCTTGCACCAGGCATTTCTGCAGGGCACCCAGACGGTTGGCCATTTCCAGGGTCCAGAGCTTGGGGTGGACAAACAAAGTGAGGTGCAGAGCCGGCCCAGTCGGCTCAGATCCCATAGGAGACAGCAGGGCGCGGCAGCACTGGGAAATCCTTCCCCACGGCTCAGCCCAGGGCGCACCTAGCACCAGCCATCTTATCTCTTGGCTCTCTTATCTCTGGCTTTTATTTCTCCTAATAAAAGAGAAAAAAATGACTTGTCTCTTAAAGCCCTGACCCGGAGGTAGGTTCCCTCAGGAGCTAACGACGCTCTCCTGCTCCTGGGCCTCTCTTGCATGGGCGTACCCCAAGGCCCTGCTCCCACTTCTGAATTTCCAGCTCAGCGCTGCTTTCTGAAGCCCCCACCCCACACTTAGAACTTCAGACGCCTAAAACAAGGATCCGCCCCTGCAGGGACATCTTGTCATAGCTGTTTGCTCAGTTTTCCCCGCCGCCATGCAAAATTCAAGAGGCCCCATCACTTAACCTTTTTTTTTTTTTTTAAAGATTTTATTTATTTATTTGACAGAGAGGAGAGAGATCACAAGTAGGCAGAGAGGCAGGCAGAGAGAGAGGGGGAAGCAGGCTCCCTGCTGAGCAGAAAGCCCGATGTGCGGCTCGATCCCAGGACCCTGAGATCGTGACCTGAGCCCAAGGCAGAGGCTTTAACCCACTGAGCCACCCAGGTGCCCCATCACTTAACCTTTCTAAAAACGCAATTTCCTTTTCTCTAAAGTAGAGAACTCATGAGATAGTTGTGAGGGTTCAGTGCGGAAAGCTGCCCCATGGGGCGCGCCCGGTAAGGTTAGTGGTCATCGCTATTGTTCTTAGTGTCCTCTCTGTTTCCAGCAGGCCTGCCACAGAGGATTCGGTTTAGTGATGCTGCAGTAGGTGCTGTGGGAGCTGACAGCCCTCTTCAAGGGACCATTGCCCTGCTCTGTGCAGCTGTGGGAGTTCAGGCCACCTTAGGCTCAGCGCCTTAGTTTCCTGATTTGTGCAGTGAGAGAATGAATACCTGATATCAGAGGATCACATGTGGAGACACACAGACACACGAGCACATATACATATAAATACACAGAGACACTCAGACTCACACATACATGTACATGCAGAGACACACAGAAGCACACACAGGGGCGCCTGAGTGGCTCAGTCGGTGAAGCGTCTGCCTTCGGCTCAGGTCATGATCCGGGTCCTGGGATCGAGTCCTGTGACGGGCTCCCTGCTCAGCAAGGGGTCTGCTGGTCCCTCTCCCTTTGCGCCTGCCCCTCACTCGTGCTGTCTCTCTCTCTGTCTCTCTCTCTCAAATAAATAAATCTTTAAACAAAACAAAACAAAAAAAAACCCACAAGGTAAAGTAATACTTACTAGTCAAGAGGGAAAAAGTGAAACTCATTCTTTCCACTTTTTACGGAAGGAAACATGGACACTCAGTTTGAGGCGAGTCAAGTCCAAAAGTGAATACCAGGACCCACCTAACCCTTTTCTCTGTGACTTTTTCTCTCACTCACACTAATGCATATCCTCAAATATTTTTCAGTGTCTTTTTTTCAGACTTTGTCTTCCGTGACCTGATAGCAAGAAATGATTACAATTATGCAGCTTACCTCAAAGGGACCCAGGATAAATGTGATGAAAACATACCAGTGTCTGAGAAACAGACCCTCTAAGTGGGGAAACCAAGTCCCCAAGTCAAGAAGAGTGCCAAGAGCATGGAGGCCAGTGTACCAAAGGGTCCTGTGGACGGAAATAATTCCTTGCATGTGCCTCTATCTTCATAATTAAAATACACGTGCACACATGGTTATTCTCGCTTAAATGGGAGCCTGTATTGATGTCCAGCAGATGGGAGTGTGCAGTAGTGGTGCTTAGGACCGAAGCCAGGTAGAATGCAGACCGAAGTCAGGCAAACCAGAAACTCCTTTTCCCTTCACCAACCCTGAGTTCAAAGGTTCTCAGCTCCAGCTGGCCCTTGGAATCATCTGAAGAGCTTTTAAACACCAATGCCTACCCCAAAGGTTCAGACTTTGCAAAGAGTATTTCTGAAAAGCCCTCCAGTGCCTCAGTATGACTTACTGAACGTCTCACCCACTTAGACAGTTGACAGGTTTTTTCCCCTTTAATTTTCTTGTTTTTAAATGAAAGCTGCCCACCTGTGTCTTCTCGCTTTGGCCCCTCTTGGTTCTAGTTCTGCCACTCAGAATTCAACTGGTGCCAACTTTCTAGACAAGCATAGGGGCCTTTGTCTCCCTACCACGTATTAAAGTGAATTTGCACATTAGGAAGTTTCTTCTTACTGATGGCGATTGTCTGATTGTTGTGTAATAGCTCTGTTTCTAAACGGTTTGCAATTACATTGGATTAAAAAATACTGTGTTGGCATGTCCAGATTACTAAAGGATTCATTCACTCGTGTATTCCATGAGTATCTACTAGGTGTCTAAAAAGCGTGTTTGGACTGTTGGGCACCTCCGGACTGTAGACCCGAAGCAGGCTCTATCCCATCTCCTTATTTCCCCCCATTGGGACAGTCCTATTAGTCCAACATCCAGCCGTTGGTGTTAAGTGGACTTAATACACCTCTTGGTATCATGACCAGCCCTGTTCTTAGCTCCCTTGTTGGTTGTTGACCTGAACTTTATCTTTTGGGTTCAGTCTCCTCCTATGTGGAATTTAAATACTAATAGATGCTCTCAGCTGGGTCCTTAACTTATTCTGCAACAGATGCCTTATCTTCAGCTCATTCATGCCTCCCCACGTTTGCCTCTGCCCTGTGCTTCCACAGGTGTGACTCCCAGAGGGTTAGATGATACTTTGTAGCTCTCACATGCTCTTGTCCGGGCTGGTGCTCACCTCCTCATCCTTGAGGCTTATCACTCAAAACTCAGGAGAGTGACTCATTGAGAACCCCGAAGACTTTCACCTCCAAATCACTTTTTCTGCCTGCTCCCAGAACATTGGAGCTGTTTTGCTTCCAAAACCTCAAAGCTTGATATCACAAACCCAAACTTACTACTGTCCCTTAAAAAAAAAAAATTGCTAGGGTTGCATAAACACCTACCTCATTTTTTCATAGTGAAACTCTTGTCCCTGTATCTAAGGGTGTGTCCCCTTTTCCCTCCTGGTTAAATTCTAGTGTTCAAGCCTTTGTTCTGTCTTCATCATCTCTTTGGAGGTCTTCCAGTGCAGCCCTGTGTCCTGGTTTGGGGGAAGACTAAAGCCTAGATGTGTGTAAGTTACCATCACCGTGGTTTTGAAGTCATCTGTTGGTAGTGCATCTTGGAGTTCTCAGGACACTCTTTCCTTTTCTGTCTATACTTGGGGTGTTGGCCGTGCTCCAGGCCATGCTCCTCACTGGCTGAGGACCATCCTGTGGCATTAGGCTCCGAGAGATCTGGACAAGCTGATGAGACGCGTTCTGTTCTCTGTCCAACCTTCCGCGCATCCTTGTAATTACTGTCATTCCTCCTGCAATTAGAAGCCCTTTTTCTTTCTGTTAATTTACATAAAGCTCGCCCTGCAAATTCTTGCCAGAATGAAGACTTGAAACTTTTAGTCAAGATGATTTTCCATTTGTATTGGCCAAAAGCACTTGGTAACAATGAAGAATCCTGTAAAACATACCCGTGTGTGTTGAAATTTGTTTTAGAGTTAACTATGAAGCACCGGTTGAACTCAAGTGTGAACGCACATAATGGAAATTAGGTATCTTCGTGATGCCTATGTAGTTTTTCAGCTCCTGTATATAAACAATACTAAGCAATGGAATTAGATAGCAGAGATCACCTGTTATTTAAAAACAACAAATTCTACGTATGGCTATTTTACCTCCAGGAAGCTAATGGAGCATCGTGATCTCAGGCACCAGGAAACCAAGCTATTTTGTCCCACCCTGACTTCAATTTCTGCCCTGATGGGTGTTCCAGACCAAGTGGCCCTGGTAAAACTTCCGCATTCACATTCGTAAAGTACAAAGGTATCCGTTCCCTTGGAAAAAGAAATCTCTCTTTGCCTTTACACTGGTGACAGAGACTGGTCTGTGTTATTACAACCATCTGTCTGCTCCAGTGTGGCTGGTGAGGCCGGAGAGGGAATTGGGGTGACAGCATCCCTGCCCGAAGTTCCCGGAGGGCCTGCCTCAATCAGATAGTCATGGCAGCTGCCCCATACCAGGCTTGTGAGAAGGATCTAAAGGAATGGAATGACTGTAATTCATCACCTCTGCTCCTCACCAATCCTCGGGCACATGTTATTAGCTGCTTTAGACTGATAAGGGAAATTGTGACTTACCCAAGGCCATGGAGCCTGTGTTCCTCCTGAAGCCTGAATTACTGGTTCCAAAATGTGAGCAAAGAAGGTTCTGAGATTTTCCCAAATGCATGTTTCTGTGCCCCATATGCAGAAAAAGAGTCTCTGGAGCGAGGCCCAGGAATCGGTGTTCTTCATAAGCACCGAGGTGAATCTGACGACACTTTGAAAGCCTCTGTCCCAGGGGTCCTACCACCCAGAAAGCAGAGCTCCAGCTGCCTTGCCCTTGGCCTGTGCCCTGAGGGTCCTGAGACCCACCGAGGAAACGGGGACACAGTCACCATGGGGATGGCCTTAGCTGACAAAGCCTCCCCTCTAGCATTTAGCTAGTATTCGTGTCATAAAACAACAAAACCGTAACCAACCTAAATATCCATCAGAGCAAATGGAGAAGTATGTCACCCCACATTCACCCAGAGGGGGATTCACTGTAAAGTTAGTTAATGACATTTAAGCCCTTTCTGAAGCCCTCGGTGGTCCTAGCAATGGGCTGGCAGAGTCCTGTATTTTATGAAATTTGCATGAGGAAAACATTTTGTCAAATTTGTGTGATTTCTCAACCAATATTCACTTTCACTTTGTACCTGGTTTTGTATGCATCAGTCTCAGGACCCACAAACCCTGTGTCCGCCTTTGCGGTCACCCAGGGGATCCTATGTAGTGGGAAATACATGGAGACTGAGGACAACGTGCCCAGCGAGCCATGTCCAAGATGGCGTCTGTACTTCGCCCAATAGTCTCCATAAGACAACTCTGTATTTCTGGGCATCTAAGTGTCTCTAAGAATTATATCCTTTTTGCCTCATATGCTTCTGTCCTCTTTTTCTCCCCAAACTCCTAAAAAAATGACATTCATTTCTTATTTTTCCCAATTAAAAAAGCATAGATTCTTTTTCATAGGAAGTTTGAAAAATAATTAGAAATATAATGAGGAAAAAATAATAATGAGGAAAAAGTCTCAAGTCAATAGCAGTAACTTCTGCTAACATATATAAAATCAGCGTTTCTTCCAATATAGACCCCCAAATTGCCCTTTGCATTGATGGTGTAGGTGCTGGAAAAAAGTCTCCTAAATTTAGGTGCTGTTTGGTTTTAGACCATGAAGAGAGGGAAAAAAATAAAGATGTTGATAACTCTATCAGCAGCTGAGAGCTCATTGCTTTTTCAGTATGTAAATAGCTCATATTTCTCTGAATAACCTATTCTTTGACTGGAGGACAGGGGCACTCCTACTTACCTAGTGTGAGTCCACTGGCTTGATAATGCGTTTCTAAAGACCTAAAAATACGCATAACCTTCCAGTAACCAGGGAGGGACGGGTTAAGTACATAATGGCTAAGTATATAACTATAAATGATGTGATACTCTTAGCCAGTAAAAATATGTAGGTAAATATTAAAATAAAAACCTTGTAATACAGTCATTGAAAAAAGGCAAGTGTCAATGAGTATATGTAGTAAAATCCAATTTTTTGGTAAGTAAATTCACTTATCTGCCATGTATAGATAGAAAAAAAACTCTGAAACTATAACTTCCATGTGAATATTGTTGGTTATTTTGTCTCCTTTTTTCTGTTGGCTTATCCGTAATCCCAGTTTGCTTCAAAGAACATGTTCCTTCATCAATCTAAAAATAAAATAAATAAAATATCTTATATTTGGAGGGAAAGGACAGGCAAACTTGGCCCTCCAAGCTGTCATCCTTTGTGATGTGAATCTTGTTTTCTCACTTGTTGAAAGATTCAACAAGGCACAGAAAAAGCATTTGACAAAGTACAACATCCGTACGTGAAAAAATGCTCAACAAAGTAGGCTTAGAAGGAACATGCCTTAACACACTATGAAGAACCCACAGCATACATCATTCTTAATGGGGAAAAACTGAGATCTTTTTCCCTAAGGTCAGGAACAAGACAGGGATGTCCACTCTTCCCACTTATATTCAACATAGTACTGGAAGTTCTAGTGACAGCAATCAGACAACATAAAGAAATAAAAGGCATCCAAATTGGCAAAGAAGAAGTAAAACTTTCACTGTTTACAGGTGACATGATACTATATACAGAAAACCTGAGGGACACCTGGGTGACTCAGTGGGTTAAAGCCTCTGCCTTCAGCTCAGGTCATGATCTCAGGATCCTGGGATCGGCCCCCGCATCAGGCTCTCTGCTCAGCAGGGAGCCTGCTTCCCCTCTCTCTCTCTGCCTGCCTCTCTGCCTATTTGTGATCTCTCCCTCTGTCAAATAAATAAATAAAATCTTAAAAAAAAAAAAAAGGAAAACCTAAAAGACTCCACCAAAAAACTATTAGACTGATACATGAATTCAGTAAAGTTGCAAATCAACATACAGAAATCTGTTTCATTTCTATACACCAATAATGAAGCAGCAGAAAGAGAAATTAAGAAAACAGCCCCATTTATAATTGTACCAAAAGTAATAAGATACCTAGGAATAAACTTAACCAAAAAGGTGAAAGACCTGTACTCTGAAAACTATAAAACACTGATGAAAGAAATAGACAACACAAAGGAATGAAAGACATCCCATGCTCATGGATTAATAGAGCAAACATTGTTAAAATGTCCATGCTACCCAAAGCAATCTACATATTTAATGCCATCTCTATCAAAATACCAAAAGCATTTTTCACAGAATTAGAACAAAGAACCCTAAAATTTGTATGGAACCACAGAAGACCCTGAATAGCCAAAGCAATCTTGAAAAAGAAAAGTACAGCTGGAGACGTCACAATTCCAGACATCAAGTCATATTACAAAGCTGTAGTGAACAAAACAGTATGGTGCTGACACAAAAATGGATCAGTAGAACAGAATAGAAGAGCCAGAAATGAACCCACAGTTACATAGTCGACCTTCAACAAAGTCAGGAAAGAATATCCAATGGAAAAAAAAAGACAGTCTCGTCAACAAATGGGTGTTGGGGGCACCTGAGTGGCTCAGTGGGTTAAAGCCTCTGCCTTCAGCTCAGGTCATGATCTCAGGGTCCTGGGATCGAGCCCCGCATCGGGCTCTCTGCTCAGCCGGGAGCCTACTCCCCCCCACCTGCCCCTGCCTCCCTCTCTGCCTACTTATGATCCCCCTTCTCTCTGTCAAATAAAAAAAAGAAAAAAGAAAAATCAAAAAACAAAGGAAAAAAGGGTTAAAGACCTAAATGTGAGAACTAAAACCATAAAAATCCTAGAGGAGAACACGAACAGTAACATCTTTGACATCAGCCATAGCAACTTCCTTCTAGATATGTCTCCTGAGACAAGGGGAACAAAAGCAAAAATAAAAACAGTAGGGACTATATCAAAATAAAATGCTTCTACATGGCAAAGGAAATAATCAACCAAAAAGGCAAACGATGGAATGAGAGCACATATTTGCAAATGACATATCTGATAAAAGGTCAGTATCCAAAACAGATAAAGAACTTAAAAAGCTCAACACCCTCAAAACCAATAATCCAATTAAATGAGCAGAAGACATGAACAGACATTTCTCCAAAGAAGACATCTAGGTGGCCAACAGTCACATGAAAAGATGCTCAGCATCACTCATCATTAGAGAAATACAAATGAAAACTACAGTGAGATACTGCCTCACACCTGTCAGAATGGCTAAAATTGACGACCCAAGAAAAAGGGAATACTTGTGCGCTATTGGTGGGGATGCCAACTAGTGTAGCCCCTTTGGAAACTAGTATGGAGGTTCTTCAGAAAGTTAGAACTGCCTTTCGGTGCAGCAATTGCACTACTAGGTATTTACCCAAAGAAATTAAAAATGCTAATTCAAAGGAATACTTGAACCATTATGTTTATAGCAGCTTTGCTTATAATATCCAAGGTATGGAAGCAGCCCAAGTGTCCATTGATTGATGAACAGATAAAGAAGAGGCGGTGTGTATGTGTAGATATATACAATGGAATATTATTTAGCCATAAAAAAGGAAATCTTGCCATTTGCAGTGACATGGATGGAGCTCAAGAATATAAGGCAGAGTGAAATAAGTCAGAGAAAGACAGATACCATATGATTCCACTCATATATGGAATTTAAGAAGCAAAGAGCAAAGAGAAAAGAAAATAAGAGACAAAGCAAGAAACAGACTCTTAACTATGGAGAACAAACTGATGGTCACCAGAGGGGAGGTGGGTGGGGGATGGGGAAAGTAGGTGATGTGGATTAAGGAGCGCCCTTGTGATGAGCACAGGGTGTTGTATGGAGTGTGGAATCACCCTGCTGTATACATGAAAGTAAGAATACACTGTCTGTTTGCTTTACTGGAATTGAAATTAAAACTTAGGAAAAAATGAAAATTGAGAAAAAGGGTCAACAAAGTATTGAAATGATACATGAATACACACCTTGAAAGGTGTTTGAGTGTTTCCTATGTGCTGATTTATTAAGTAATTCAACTGCTGACTCTCAGAGTCTTCCGATTCCCAGGAGCAGTGGGCCCAGTGAGAGCTTTCTCTTGCCTCAGTCTCTCCTGGCGGAGAGCACAGGACAGAACCTTGAGGTGTCTCCACAACATTCAGAACCTTAAGCAGGCTCTTAATAAATGTGCTTTCTCCTACGCAGACATTTCAGATGATCTCACAGATGCCTGTTTGGGGGGAGGGCGGCTCTGTCTGATTCCTTGTGTTTTGGGGGGCCACGGCATAGGTGGGCTTTTTTTTTAATGCTACGTTGTTTTAAGAATTAAGAGCCACCATTTGGCTGTCGGAGCTGGGAGTTAGTGTGATGGTACAAGCCACGAGAGTGAGGGCAACGTTCCTCTCTACGAAGAGGTGAAACAATTTTTTGAAATAGCTGAGCGGGACACTTGGCCCCAGAGGCATTGAAGGAATTCTCCATTAGCTCGGAAAGGGGCTCGAGAGCTGCAGTCAGACATTGCAGGGCTTAGTGCTGCCAAAAAGGCACCTTCTCGAGAGCTGTCACCAGCTGTGGCTTCCCTTTGAGAGTGGTGTCACCAGGCTGTGGTGGGGTGGGAGGCGTCCTCCTCGGTCTGATCCATGAGAAAGCGCAAATGGCTTTCACGGTTGTTCCCAGTGCCTTCTGCCAACTTCTGTGAACAGATGTGGAATGAATGAATGAATGAATGAATGAATGAATGAATGAATGAATGAAAAGAAAGGAAAGAAAGAAAGAAAAAGAAAGAAAGAAAGAAAGAGAAAGAAAGAAAGAAAGAAAGAAAGAAAGAAAGAAAGAAAGAAAGAAAGAAAGAAAGGAAGAAAAAGAAAGGGAAAGGGAAAGGGAAAGAAAGGAAAAGAAAAAAGAAAAGAGAAGAAAAGAGAAAAGAGAAGAGAAAAGAAAAGAAATACAAGAAAAAAGCCAAAGGACCTTCATTCTCTTCATTCTCAACTTTATATCGTAACTGGAACATTGTCAATAGAAGAGGATAGGCCCATCAGTTGTTTAAAGTCTCAGAAATAGAACTGATGTTTTAAATGCACTGATATTTACAGATATTACAAGGTGGGTTGCATCCTGTGGTTTCTTTTTCCTTTCTTTCTTTTCTTTTTTATTTTTTTTTAAGATTTCATTTATTTGAGAGAGAGAGAACAAACAGTGGGGAGGAGCAGAGGGAGAGAGAGAGAAGCAGGCTCCCCGCCAAGCAGGAAGCCCGATGGGGGGCTCGATCCCAGGACCCAGAGATCATGACCTGAGCATAAGGCAGACACTTAACCTACTGAGCCACCCAGGCGACCCCATTCTATGGTTTCTGTCTTTTTAAATGTTTTAGGCATTGGGTCCAGGAGCACTCCATGCAATCTAGCAAACCTCCTGTTTTGTCAAAAGGGGATCAGTTTTCATTGTGGGCTCGGTGCCCAGTCTGAATGGCAAGCTCATTTCCAGGAGTGCCCCAAGATTGGCTTGCCTCTTCCATGGAGCCAGCCTCCTCTGGACACCTGACCGTGCTCACGGAGAAGAGAAAGCACTAGAAGATCACAAAGCTTTCCACCAGAGCTGCACTGGGCCACCTGACCTAGTTTTTCCTCATTTTGATTATGTCAAGCGCTTAACAAAGACAGTAGCTCCCTCCGGCCCATCCTGAGCTCACGGTCACGAGATCACTCCAATCACAGCTGTGTCGTGCACACAACAATCCTCTGTGACCCAGCAGATGTTCTGTGTAAACAGTTGTATTAATTGCATCTTGAAAACATCGTCCGCCTCAGATTCTCCGGGGCGGGGTGAAGTCCGAGGTGGGCGGCAGGGCCCTCCAGAGATACATGTCTGCAGGAAATTCTCTCCCTCCTAGCGCTGCTTCCTAAATTGTCTTGGAGCCACCACAGCTGTTTACTGCAGGGTGACCCTGCTCACAGTCGTGGTTACCCGAGGCTTTGAACACCCTCTTGGAGCCCCAGGCGGGGGACTTCATTGTCAGCCTGTGTGTGGCCTTGAGGTCCTGCGCTCACTGGGACCCATGAAAAGGAGCCGGCCACCTGAGCCCACTGTACACACTCAGCCGTCTCCAGGGGCGGTCAGGAGCCTTACACAGCACCCCCGAGGGCCAGTGGGCCTGTAAGTCCATTTGAATACTTCTAACAACAGGGAACTTATCACCACAAGACACAATCTCTGGACTTTTGGCTGGTTGGTTTTTTTTGGAGGGGGAGAGGGGGAATTAGGGAGAGCTCCATTAGGGAGAGCTCTAATGCTTTAAAATAACCTCATTCTGGGTCCCTGCCTCACCTTTATTCTGGCCCTCTGACACCACGTCCTGAGTTGTTTTTTTTTTTAATTTTATTTATTTATTTATTTGACAGAGAGAGAGAGAGAGATCACAAGTAGGCAGAGAGGCAGGCAGAGAGAGAGGGGGAAGCAGGCTCCTCGCTGAGCAGAGAGCCCGATGTAGGGCTCGATCCCAGGACCCTGAGATCATGACCTGAGCTGAAGGCAGAGGCTTTAACCCACTGAGCCCCCCAGGCACCCCATGTCCTGAGATTTTTTCCCTTCGTGCCAGCCCCTCCATTGAAGACAGCGGGTTCTCCTCTTCCAGACGCTGAGCAGTCCCCTTCCTGGAACAATCCCCTGTTCCAAAGGAACAGCTGACGGCATCACTTTGACAAAGCTCTGTGTGCGCTGCCCAGAAAGGAGCAGGGTGCTCCCTGGGCAGCCCAGAGTGGAAGGTGGCAAACCAAGACTCTGGCCCTTAGCCCTCCCGCCCTCTCCCAGCTGCTGCTCCCTGGCCCAGTCTCAGTGGGGTTTGGAGCCTACGGAGAGCCACCTGTTTTCTGACCTTCTACAAAATGAATACCACTGTCAACACTTCTTCACTGGAGCTTCTCGAGGTCACCTCGGAGCCGGCTCTGTCACCTGGCAAGTGCACGCCGCTACTTGACATCGCGTCAGCCCACTTCCTCTGGCTGCATTGGCTGAATCATGATGAAAATGTTGGATGAGACTCCATTTTCCATTATCAACCGCGGGACCCCCCATCTGTTTAGAGAAATCAGTCCACTATCAGCAGGCGTTGCTTACCCTGCAGGAATCTGTGAGATCCCGGCAGCCACCACATCTCCCCATTGAGGCCGACTTGCCAAGGACATTGTATTTGGGTCGCTTGCCGGCCTTGGTCACTGCCTGGTCTGCCCCCAAAGCGGAGCGAGTTAACCACATTTGATCTGTGTTCCTGGACTTCCCTGATGTACCAGGAACAAATCCCTTGTGTTTGCATGCACGGGCATCAGATTGTAATAACTGTATTTTTCCTGAGCTAGATATTTCTCTTCATTTTCCTTCCCTTTTTGAAAATGGGAGCATCTACCGGCCAGCAGTTTTCCACAGCACAAGGTTCCCTGAGGTTGAACAGTGGTGGTTCAGCTATTTTGACTCACGTTCTTCTCATCACGTTCTTCCCATCACGTTTCCTTTTCATTTATATTTCTTCAATCGAGGTTTAAAAAAAATCAATCAAGAATTTTCTTCATGTTCCTTAGGACTTACCCAAAGGAGTTGAAAATCATTGTCCACACAAAAACCTGCACAAAGATGTTTATAACAGCTTTATTCATAATTGGAAAACTTGGAAGACACCAACATATGCTTGGATAGGTGAATGGGTAAATAAGCTGATACACCTGAACAATGGAAGACTCTTCAGCACTAAAATGAGCTCTCAAGCCACGAAAGGGCATGCGGGAAACGTCAATGTGTATTAGTAAGTGAAAGAAGCCATCTGAAAAGTCTACATACTCCGTGGTTCCAATCATATGACATTCTTGAAAAGCCAAAACTATGGCGACAGTAAAAAGATCAGTAGTTACCAAAGGTAGGGTCAGGGGATGAATAGGCCGAGCATAAAGGGTTTTTAGGGCAGTAAAATTACTCTGTGTGATACTACAATGGCAGGTGTATGTCCTTATACATTTTCCCAAAGCCATAGAATGTACACCATCAAGAAAGGAGCCTAAGTAAGCTATGGACTTTGGTGGTAAGTATCAGTGTAGGTTCAGCAACTGTGGCAAATATGCTACCCTGAAGGGATGTTGATAATGGGAGAAACTATGCATGTGTAGGATTGGGGGTACGTGGGAACTCCCCATGCTTTCCCCTCAGTTTTGTGGTGACCCTTAAACTAATCTTTTTTAAGCCATAATAACAATAAGAGCCCAGGGGTGCCTGGGTGGCTCAGTCATCAAGCGTCTGCCCTCGGCTCGGGTCATGATCCCAGGGTCCTGGGATTGAGCCTTGTGTTTTGAGGTGGGGGTGGTCCCTGCTCAGCAGGGGGCCTGCTTCTCCTTCTTTCTCTGCCGCTCCCCCTTCTTGTGCTCTTTCAGTCTCTGTCTTTGTCAAACGAATAAATCAAATCTTAAAAAAAAAAAACCATAGTGGCTCTGATGAAAATTTCCATAAGGCCCATTATGCAGCTGTTGGTTGATATACTTAGAATAAACTGTAAAATTTTGCTCAATGCAGGGAGGATGGAAAAATCAATCCCTGCAGATTTTGAAGTCCTTCTCTTTGAAAGGGAAATTTCAGGTAGTGTAAATAAAAGGCAATGCTTTGCTTTGACTCTGGAGTTTAAAAACCTCTCTGTGGTTTTCTCTTTCCTTTGAAGAAACTGAGAAGTTTGGGAAGATGGAGAGAAATGGAAGGAAGAGAATTCCCGAATGCGTCACAAAGTATCTTTTTGCACCGAAGTTCTTATGTTCAGTTTCAGTATTTGGTTCATCGAGGCAGTGAATCGCTTCAAAACATCGTATGCTTCTTTGAGGCTTCCTCTGTTCGTGGGTGTTGAGTGCATTCCTAGACAAATGAGGCAGACAAAGACTTCTTGCTAAGGAATTCTCTCAGCATCCAGTATCTTCAAAGACTGAATTGCTAAATAAGAATACCAAAGAAATAGGGGCGCCTGGGTGGCTCAGTCGTTGGGCGGCTGCCTTCGGCCCAGGTCAGATCCCAGGGGTCTGGGATCGAGCCCCGCATCGGGCTCTCTGCTCTCCAGGAAGCCTGCTTCTCCCGCTACCATTCCCTCTGCTTGTGTTCCCTCTCTCGCTGTGTTTCTCGCTGTCAAATAAATAAAATCTTTAAAAAAAAAAAAAAAAAAAGAATACCAAAGAAATAGCTAAGACTTTGATTTCTTTTGAAAGGTTCTGTAGGAGAGGCAGAGAATTTTATTAAGTTGATAATTATTGCCAAGTCTGGACAGGCCCTTCAAGAGTGTCCTCTCTGAGCATTATCTGCAGCATGTGCTTAATATATGAGAAAAGGATCTTTTATTTGGGCGCGACTCTTCAAAATAATGTACTGATTAAAATTATGGTTTAGCTAACTAGACGGCCTCATTGCAAAAGTCAGGGATTGTGCTATGTCTTAAAATAGTTCTACCTTTTCTTCCCCCCTGACACTGTCTAGTGCGATGTAAAGGTAAAGATAGCCTTACAGAATTAATCAAACATTTGTGAACGTGTAGTGTGCCATTAAGAGAATGAGTTGAATACTGGCATATCTCATTGGAGCTCAGTCTAAGGGAGAACACTTGTGCAGAGCAATGCAGGTGGAGCTCTGAGGAAGAAATGAGGGGCGTGGTGGTGGTGGTGGCGTTCACAGCTCAGCAAGGAATAGTATCAAGGAAATGTGGACATCAGACTATGTTCCTCCAAACACAAGTCTGTAGAATCATATCCGGGAGAAAACCCCTAAATATTCTGGAAACTGTCTCTTCCTTTTTATATCTTTGCATATAGTTGAACCTAAACACGCCAAACGTGATTTGGGAATATTCACATGGATATCGTCGTCTCCGTTTCCAAGACGAAAGAAGGCTGTATGGGAAGTTCGCGTCTTTTAATTCATGAGATTTAATTTTTCTTGAATGATACGGTTTCTAAAAATTCGTTACTTGCATTACATTCTTATTTTTCCATGCCACACTATAGAAGTGCCTGTGCTCATATTAAAAAATAGCAATGCGGATCTCTGCCTAAATCAGAACCTAGTTGATAGGCTCCATCATGCAGGCATCTGTCGGGAAGCTCCTGTGGACTTGCTGAGTCTAAAAGAACACCTGTTGCTAATAGTAACAGGAAATATGTATCGAATGCTTGCTATGTGATGGGTCCTGTCCTGTGGGCTTTAGATTCTTAGTAACAACCCCATGTGGCGGAGAGCATCTAAAGAGATTCAATGTGAGGAAACTGAGGCATGAAACTAAATACCTTTCCCAAGGTCACACAGCCCACAACTTGCCAAGCTGCACTTGAAGCCCTGGTCCATTCACCCCTCAGCCCCCGTGGACGAGTGACATCTGGGTAGATGGCACTGGATGCTGAGACAGGCTGGGTTTAGATCCTACCCCAGTTCTCCGCAGGCTGTGTGACCTTGGCGAAGTCTTTTTCCTGAGTCTCATTTTTATCATCTTTTTTTTTTAATGCAAAATTTTTTTTTTTTAAGATTTTTATTTATTTGACAGAGAGAAACACAGCGAGAGAGGGAACACTAGCAGAGGGAATGGTAGCAGGAGAAGCAGGCTTCCTGCTGCGCAGAGAGCCCGATGCGGGGCTCGATCCCAGGGTCCTGGGATCATGACCTGAGCCGAAGGCAGACGGTTAACGACTGAGCCACCCAGGCGCCCCTCATTTTTATCATCTTTAAATTAAGAAACAATTAGTGCCCATGGCGGAGTGTCGTCTTAAGGATTCCAGGGATGTGCATGGCACTTAGTCGTTAGTCCCCAGTGCTTAGTGGACTTTATTTTCTCAGTAGAACAAGACCAAGTGTGCCAACTCACACAGCCACCTGTGCCTGGGTTCGCTGTCTGGGTGATTAGCCCACTCGCCCACTTCCTCCAGCTCCCCACGCCCCATGGTAAGGAAGGGCTGTATTTGGTAATGGGGGAGGCACTGACTCCGTTCATTCAAAACCCATGTTAATGACCCTGTTTTGCTTTTTTTTTTTTCCTGTGCTCTCCCTTGAAGTAGGAAGTGGGCAGCCTGTCAGGGAAAGTGGTTTAGAATCACCTATTGTTTCAACTTTGGCTTCATTTGATCTAATGCAGATCAGCTGCTCTCAGAAGTTTACTTAAGAAAAGGCGGTGGAGGGGTGGGTTGCTGATTAATAATCTCGAGGTTACTAATCAAAAATCAGAGAAATATTGAGACAGATATTCTTAAGAATTAATAAGACCCTTTTTTGGTTAACGTGGTCAACTTACACTACAGTGATTGCCCTTTACACATTAATTGTACCGTGGATGTTTGCTTTTGATTTTAGGATTTGGAGTTTAATCAGTGTCTTAAATTATTATGTGAGCTTGTGGTTGTTGCACGTTTGTCTTAATTGCTTACTTTTAGCTATCTCTCCTGATGTCAAATAATTAAGGCAGGAATAATACTTTCAATTATAATGTGGCTCCTTCAGAACAATTCCATGTGCTTTTTTGGTGTGGTTTCTGGCTGAGAAGAATAGAGTCTACACGTGGGAAACTGCAGAAAGTCTGTACCTTAATTGCTTCAACTACTTGAGATGAAACCAGTTCATTTGCTGTTACTTTTTTTTTTATCTCATTCCAAGTGGTTTTGTAAGTCCTCCTGAGTTTTAAAAAAGGTTTTCTATTGCTAGAAGAGAGGGATTTACTCCATAACCTTACAAAACAGAGTGTTAGTGTTATCTTCCGTGATCAAAGAGAAATTGAGTCTGAGGGGAGGGGCAATGGGGAGATGTAGGTCCAGTTTTAAGAAGAATGAATTGTGAAGATCTAGCGTACAGCACGGTGACTCTCGTTAATAATACGGTATTGCAGATTTGAAATTTGCTGAGGATAGATCTCGTGTTCTCACCATACACACATAAAAGAGGTAACGATGCAAGGTGATGGGTGTGTTAATTATCTTGATCTTGGTGATCATTCCACAGTGTGTGTGTGTATCAAAGCATCACATGGTACACTTTAAATATATGTAATTAGATTCGTCAATTATTTTTCAGTAAGGCTTGCGAGGGGGATAAAAAAAGGGAGAACTGGGTCTAGTAGTCCCATGCCCTACAGACATTAATAGTTTCTCTGCTTTTCATCATGAAAACAGCGCCTGCATAAATGATGTACATAAGTGAATGAGCCATGAGCACAGCTCAAACTACGACCACCTAGCTCTGACCTTGCAGGGTTTATCAACAGCTAGGGTCAATCACAGAACTTACTCTTTTTTCTTTTCTTTTCTTTTTGAAGATTTTATTTATTTATTTGACACACAGAGATTGAGATCACAAGTAGACAGAGAGGCTGGGGGGGGGGGGAGAAGCAGGCTCCATGCTGAGCAGAGAACCCAATGTGGGGCTCGATTCCAGGACCCTGAGATCATGACCTGAGCTGAAGGCAGAGGCTTTAACCCACTGAGCCACCCAGGCGCCCCACAGGATTTATTCTAACTAGAGCCTATGTGTAAAAAAAAAAGTAAGAGTCCTGATTGTTTGCTCAGGTACTTTTATATTAACTCTTATTCCAAATGTATAAACTCACTCCAGATCATGAATTCATTCTGGATCGGAATCCCTTGATAGTGTCAGTCTACCCAGGAAGTCCTCTAGCGAGCCATACCCATCTTTTCCTTTCATACCTGCAGCAGTCGATCTATTTTTTGTCATGAGTCTTGCTCTGGTCCTGATGTGAAACAGACGTGGTTTCTCTGGGCACCAGATCGCCCAGTGGCTGTTCGCCAGCCCTCCATCGTTCCCTGTCACACGGCACCCCGTGCGTCTGGAATGCCCCGTGTGCTTCGCTATCCACAGGTCTGAGATAAGCTGTACCTTTGATGGGGAGACTTGAGTAAAACTAATTATTCCAAGTGAAAGTCTAGATCTGATTAATGCAAAATGACCTTTCAGACTTTTATTCTAGGACATTCTTTGCCCAGACTCTGAAATTTTGTTGCATCCAACCAACGTGTGTCCTTGATGCAGTATTTTATTATTTATTCCCCTCAACCTGCATTTTATAACATATATTTTAAAATCAGGTTTTTGTTTTTGTTTAAAGATTTTATTTATTTATTTGACACACAGAGAGAGATCACAAGTAGGCAGAGAGGCAGGCAGAGAGAGGGGGGAAGCAGGCTTCCTGCTGAGCAGAGAGCCTGATGTGGGGCTTGATCCCCGGACCCTGAGATCATGACCTGAGCCGAAGGCAGAGGCTTTAACCCACTGAGCCACCCAAGCTCCCCAAAATTAGGGGTTTTTTTTAAATGATATTTGGAGATTTTAAAGGCCTAGGAGTCAAGACATTACCCTATGAACCATGAATTCTTTTCAATTCTCATAATGCAAGTATTCCTAAATTAGATTTCACAATAAACACATTAAATAGGGATCTGTAAGTAGAAGCATATGTATATGCTTCCAACTTTGTGCCTTTCCCAGAAAATCACGATACAGGAAAAGTTAGTCTGTCTTGTCAGAAAAAAAATCAAGAATCATAACTAAGAAGCATCTGGTTTATTAAAACTCAAACATTTTTGTTGTTTACACAAAATAGTTAATGTAACAAATGTTTTCCTCCCTGTCCATGCCTCCTCTTTCTCCCCATCTTTTTTTCTTTCTCATACTAGTTTTTTTTTTTTTTCCCATTTCCACTGACAAGCCCCATGACAAGAAGATGATCAGTAGAAGAATTTTACTCCCTCAGTGAAGAAAACTCCATAATGCCTATGGAGTTAAATGATATAAAAAAAAAAAAAACCTGTTATTTCAGGTGTTTAATGATTGCATGTGAAATATTGGCGATATAACCCAAAGAGAGGGACTCCATGAGGAGGAGGTCCTGGAGGGTATGAGGGAGGAGTCCCAGGGCCCCTGCCTGCGGGGACAGAGCACATTAAAAAGCACAGGGGTGAATCCTGTTTATTCACCCTACATTTGACTTCCCGATTCCTGAGGCTACAGATTTGGAGACAAAGCAGTATTTGCCTATGAAATTGGAAGATGATTTTTGCACAAGTGCCCACATATGACCTAGTCTGTCCCTCCCTGCCCTCGTTATCTGAAGCAGTCTACTACCAAGATAGGCCCACTGGTAAGATAAATGATTTGCAAACTAAGAAAAACATTTAAAATCCATATAAATAATTGTACTCTGTTACATTATGCCATAAACAAGGGAGAAGTCATAAAACAGCTTCACTGCTATATAAATGATATCTTTTTACTGGATCCCACTGGATCCCCTAGAAGGATCTGTATAGCTCCCCTTCAGTGATTATCCTTGAAAGATGAAATTGAGACAAAAGTTCTGTTCTTTTTAAGTTGGCAGAACTTCTGAAAGGTGATTCTTTGCTGTGTTGTGATTTTGTCCCAGATGTAAACTTCTCTGACCCTGAGCTAGTTGTGTTTTTCATGTAGGAGCCTAGGAAAGCCAGGAGTGATGGGAAGTGGCCATACATAGGCTTTTTAGTGAAGTGCCGGCCAGGAGAGCCGAGGGACAGACCTGCAGTTGTGGCTGACTGCAGGCTTCGTGGGAGCCCACGTGTGGCTTCTCCTGTCCCCACCCTGAAAACTAGTGCAGACCGACACATGCATTCCAAAACAGCCCTGGAGTTTCTCTTCGGAATTAATGGGAGGTTGGCTGGTATTTCCCCAGCCAGACCCACTTCTGGAGGGACATTTTGCTTCTTTGATATTCAAGGCAACATTATACTTGTATATATATTGGTAAAAACCTTCAAAATTATAGAAATATATGGCACAAAGTAAAATAGTCTCATAAGCCCATCCCTATGCTCCTGAGAAATAACAAGTTTATAGTTTTCCCCCAAATTTTGCCTTCCTAAGCATATAGGTGTGCATATGGATATATGTGTATGTGCATGTATAGATATAGATAATGAGTTTTCAACAAAAACAGAATCATATTTATGTTCTAAACCATAAATCATGGGCACCTGGGTGGCTCAGTGGCTTAATCCTCTGCCTTCTGCTCAGGTTGTGATCTCAGGGTCCTGGGATTGAGTCCCACATCAGGCTCTCTCTTCAGCAGGGAGCCTGCTTCCCCTTCTCTCTCTGCCTGCTTCTCTGCCTACATGTGATCTCTTCTCTCTGTCAAATAAATAAATAAAAATCTTAAAAAAAATCAGACCATAAATCAGAGCTTATAACTCATGTTCATAATCATGGTCTATAAGTTCCTTTCTCCTTTTCACTTCATACTGGAGCAGATTTCCATGGCGATCCATCAAGGCCCATCTCATTGTTTTGAACAATGGCCCTGTACTGCAGTGTGTGCTGATCCTCAATTTGTTCAGTCCTCTTTTGTTGGATATTTGGGTTATTTCTTTAAACGGTTACAATGAGCATTCTCATTCATACATTCTTATATACTGGACCAAGTCTTCGTTGGACCACTCCTAGAATTGAAATCTCCAAAGAGGTGTGATAGTTGTAAGTGCTACACTCTAAGAAAGTAAGAGACCACGGTAACACTGAAGAACAGTAGCAGCACTAGCCTCTGAAGGGGCTGAGGGTAGTCAGTCATGACAGCTGAGATAGGGAGGGAGTTGCAGTAGGAGACCCATCCTCAGATTGTTAAAGAACTGTCATCCAAAAGCAGAATAAGATTGACACTTGGCCCGTAGTAAGCCGTGTGGGGGTTGCGGGCCGACCGTCCGCACAGTTGAAAATCCAAGTATAACTTTTAACTCCCCCCAAATTTAACTACCAATATCCTACTCTTGACCTTACTGACAAGGTGAACAGTTAACTTGTATTTTGTGCGTTACATGTATTATTTTTTTAAACATCTACTAATTTATTTGAGAGAGAGAGAAAGAGCGCGCACGTGCTCGCGGCAGAGGGAGAGAATCTCAGGCAGACTCCCGACTGGGAGGGCTCGATCCCACGATCCATGAGATCACGACCTGAGCCGAAACCTAAGAGTTGGAGGCCTAACTAACTGAGCCACCCAGGCACCCCTGTTACCTGTATTATATACTGTATTCTTACAGCAAAGTAAGCTAGCGAAAAAAGAAATGTTGTTAAGACAGTCATAAGGAAGAGAAAATAACATTCGTAGTAATGTACTGTGATTATCCAAAAAAAAAAAAATCTGGCTGCAAGTGGCCAGTGTTAATCAGGGGTCATCTTTCATCTGTTAGGACCCTGAGGGCAGGGGGCGGGGGGGGGGAGCAGAATATGAGCCGTGAATGGGGGGAAGGTATGGTACCAAAGCTTGACTTGGTGTGCAACTTCCTTAGGCTTGGAATTAATTGAACTCACCAAGTACCGAGTGCCGGTGTGCAGGAGGCCCCGAGAGCCGGAGCTTTCTTTCATGGAACTTATACTTTATTGGGAAAAATGGAAAATGAAGAAGTAAATTTATAAAAACAAACAAAAAAATACCCATTGTGATCAGGGCTCATTGAAAAAAACAATAGGCTAAGTGATAGTGAGGAAAAGTCAGGAGAGGCAGGAGCCTTCAATAGGATAAACAGCAGACGCCCGAGTGGGGAGCAGACGGCCTTGCTGGAAGTTAGAAAGGGAATCTGTTCATGTGCACGGAGGATTAAATCATGGGGTCTGCAAAGTCACTTAAAGTCTCTTTCCACAGGAGGTATATTGATGTCATCCAAACAAAAGGTATTGACAAGGGCTCATCTTCCTCCCAAGGATCAGGTTTTACTGTAGTTAAACTGGACGCTTACGTTCCTGTGGGGAAGATTGTGAGGGGGGATTATCTGCAGGAATGAAAGCTCTTCAGACATTGGGCTGTGTTCCTGGGGAACAGTAACTTCGGGCTGATTTTGCACCAGAGGTGCGGCCTCACGGCTGTCTTTACACCAACCAGGGGCCTGTCCAAGGCACAAAGCACGGTGCTCGGTGCTCGCTGCTCAGATTGGAGTGATCCTACTGCCAGAGACAGAGCAGAAGAAAGCAAGACAAGACAGGTCCTGAAGCAGTAATTCAAAGCCTTCCTCTCTTTCCCATATGAGTCATTGTTAGTCAGAATATTACCTTTGCAGAGAGGCTTAATTCCTTTCAGACTTTAAAGCGATACTTCCTCTTGGCTGAGGTGTAAACTTTTGTCTCCAAGGACAGATTCTGTCAATTCTTTGACCTTAGGACTGTGGGTATTTGTGTGACAAAGAGGTCTGTTTGGCATTTCAACAAATAAAAACAGACCTGTAATGCCATTCTTTTTTTTTTTTTTTTTTAAATAAGTACCAAAATAGTTCTCCTGTGCCCTTCAGAAGAAAATGGAAACCTTCCGGAGCCTTCTCTGGAGTTGGCTGCACATGACTTCTGAGAAGTTTCCTCTCCGTCCTGGACAAGAGTATCTAGATAAACAAACGTGAAAGATCAGGATGGTGTTGAAAGTATGGATTTCTCTGGGCAGCACAGACACTTTAACAAATTAAAAAATTTAACAATGAAAGAAAAAAAAAGTACATTGGGGGCTTAAAAGAATAGAAAAATGTAGGATTCGGTAATAGGAACCTATGTTGTTAAGAGGTATAGCACCATCATCAAAAATTCTGTTGGGGAAGGAGGTAGGGGGGAAAGATTGACATGAGTGTTGTGAGAAATGCCAAAGAGAGAGGACAGAGTTTTCAACTTTCATGGGAATGTAGCCAAAGTGAGAGATTGGGGGGTCTAGAGATAGATGCCTCCATGAATTGATCACCGCTAATCCCAGTAGATAACAAAACCAAAGTGTGTGTCTGGGTCCCTGCAGCCAAGCCCTGCCCAACCTTCTGGGGACAGTCCCTCGGTGTGGTATGGCCCCCACCCCCTTGCCCTACACCCCTAGGAAAGGCAGGCAGAGGTTGGGCACAACCCAAGATTTCCACTGGCACCAGCCTCAATGATTTACAGGCTTTTGTGTTACAAATGTCTTAAGATTTTGCAATTATTTATAGCTCGATGAACACGTACCTACAACCAAGAAATTCATCAGAGACTCTATCTTCATGAACAGAATCAAGGACCCAGGCCACTCTCTATCTTGTAATTACTGGGTTTCCACACTGCTTCCTGTTCGTATCCGGAAGTTGAATTTCAAATATTGCTTTTCAGACCTTTATTTGGGACCGGTTTTAGCTCCGCTTTCCTTTCTCCTGCCTCTGCTGGCCATCAGCCACCAAAGTGCACAATGGCCAGCTGGCCCCTGGCAGATCTTGGGCCCAGGTGTGAAGTAGCCGGAGAAGCATTTCAAAGCCAAGAAGGGAGTGATTTCATTTTCCATTGACACTATGCAGAAATGAAGGGGATTCAAGTGCCTTCAGAAAAGCTTCCTTCCAGTGAGTGGAGTTTTGGGGGGTTTCCAGACTTACCCTGCTTTTATTCTTGGAAGCATCATTGTTGCTTTTCCCCCTTCCATTTATATCCCAGGAACTGATTCAGAAACCATAGAAATTGGATTTGGAATCGCTGAATGCTCGCAGACAGCTGACTGCACTCTTCCCCCAGATATCCAGCCAGCTGGGTTAGGGTATCGAGTGTTGCAGGCCTCCTGGGCCGGCCCGCTCGGGCCTCTGACTCCACCGACTCGCATCTATAGCGAGCGAAGTGCGCTCCAGCTCAAGTGTTTTGCTTCATTCTTTAGACATTTTGTGGTTTGGGGCTCAATCAACCAGGGTATGATTTGCAATCCACAATAACCGGTTTCAGAACAGCTGTCCAACAAGGCAGGTTTCATCTTGCTTACTTGCTGCATTTTTTTTTTTTAACCCTCACACCTTTTTTTTTTTTTTTTTAATTAGACTTGGATTTCAGTTTCCTGAGCCTTTCAGTTACCGCTGAATCAGACAGGACTTCCTGAATAAAGCCCAGCAACGAATGTTTTTGTAGGTTTAAATTTACCCCACATGGGGTCTAAAAATATTGTTACTGTCCAGATTGGATAAAATCCTTTAGAAACGAGTGCCTTGACTTGTGTAAGTGAGCGGGGCTTTTCCTCAGGAGTGAACGAGTTCAGTTAAATCAGTTAAATGAAGATAAGATCAAAATAGACGAGTGGGAACCTGAGAAGCGTTTTGGAGTCCTTTATATTAGAGAGCTCCTCTATGAAAGACCTGGTCTTTTCTGTTAGCAGCCCACCAGGCAAATACCATCTAAATAGCACATTTAGGAGGGCTTGGGATGGTGCCAATAAAAGGAAACAGTTTTAAAACAGGAAGGACGTGAAATGGATGCCTCTGATTGTGTGTTACTGGGTGCCAGGCATTGTGCAAAATGCTTTGTCTACATTATTTCCCCTCTCTGAGAGTCAGCCCGGGGCCGATGTTCGGGGATATGGGAGCCGGGAGAGGGTGAGGGATGGGCTTACGATCTCATGCTAATAATGCCTGACAGCTCCAACGGGAACTAGAACCAGGTGATTGGTGGCAACCCCCCCCACCCCCCGGGCTGTCCAGCCGATCAGTGCCCGAGATTCAGGGGCACTAGGGGTAGCAGAGGCCATTCTACCTGATGCCTAGAAGCTGCCTTTTATGCACTCCTTCTCAGGTTGGAAAAAACCAACACAGGAGGAAGGAGAGTGTAGTCCGCGGTCTACAGCTGACTCCCCAGTCTTCTAAGAGAAAACTTTCCTAGAGGGATAACTTTCATTCCTCTGCATCTAATGTTACTCGTGTTGACGTCCACATGATTTTTTTTAAAAGAGTTTATTTATTTATTTGACAGAGAGATCATAAGTAGGCAGAGAGGCAGGCAGAGAGAAAGGGGGAAGCAGGCTCCCCGCTGAGCAGAGAGCCCGATGTGGGGCTCGATCCCAGGACCCTGAGATCATGACCTGAGCCGAAGGCAGAGGCTTTAACCCAGTGAGGCACCCAGGCGCCCCCACATGATTTTAAGAGTGGTTTAGTCATGATGTTTGGACTGCTGTGTCTCAGTGTTCTTCCTGCGTCCTGGTATTTCCATGTTCCGAGTGCTGCAAAGACGTCAGTGCCCCGCATGGCCGGGGACCGCATCTCAGGCCAACCGTGGGAGCACAACCACCAGGCGACTGAGGCAGCTGGTAGGAGGAGTCTATCCTCAAACCCGTAATTTGGGGTCAAAACAAACAGATGATTAGCTGGGGGTTGTCACTTTCAATCAAGGGCTTTAGCATCGTCTAGACGTGGCCTCAGAACTTGGGGGCTCCCTGGCAGGCTCCGAGGCAGACGGGGGAGCGGGAAGGAAGGGCTCCAGCAGGTCTAAATTAGAAAACCAGGCCACCCCGTCTGTGCATCAGTAGCCTCACCTGGAAAGGGAGACGGTGCTCCTGCATGCTTCTCAGGCTTGCTACGAGAATCGAGAAAGAAGAAACAAGGCGTGTGACGACTATTTAAAAAGATGATATCTTGACGATCCTTGGAGAAGCTCTGAGATTGCTGTCCACGGGGCTTTTGAAACTGGCCAAGGTCACACGGGCACTTGGTGGAAGACGCAGCATTGGCGTTATCTCTTGACCTTCACTTTCCCCTCCTGACCTGGGGCACACTGCTCACGATGCCCAGAGCCTTCCGGTCACTCCCCAGCCACGGCAGAAGTCCCTGGATTCTGGCCTTCATCTCCTACGATGGCACAGTGAGCTTGAGCTAATGCTCAAAGGCTGGTCAAAGTCCGACGGACAGACTCAGGACGTCCACGTAATTTTCCGTCCAAACCAGGCCACTTGAGAGTGAAAGGAGAGAAACCGACTAGACCCAAGAAGCATGAAGAAGACTGTCTGGACAGGGGGAACAGTGCTTCCCGGGTATTGCAGAAAGGGTTTCAGAAGTCAAGTTGGAAGGGCGCCTGGGTGGCTCAGTTGGTTAAGCGTTAACCCAGCCCAGGGTCCTGGGATCGAGCCCCGAGTCAGGCTCCTTGCTTAGCGGGGAGTCTGCTTCTCCCTCTGCCTGCCTTTCCCTCTGCTTGTGCTCTCTCTCTCCTTTTCTCTCTCTCTCAAATAAAATCTTTAAAACAGATTTTATTTATTTATTGACAGAGAGAGAGATCACAAGTAGGCAGAGAGAGAGGGGGAAGCAGGCTCCCCACTGAGCAGAGAGCCCGATGTGGGGCTCGATCCCAGGACTCTGAGATCATGACCTGAGCTGAAGGCAGAGGCTTTAACCCACTGAGTCACCCAGGTGCCCCTCACATAAATAAAATCTTAAAAAAAAAAAAAGTCAAGTTGGAAAGAGGTTTCATTACTCAACCTCCAGTTAAATAGAAAGTTCACCGAATTAGAACAACTCATTACATACACATTCTGACTAATAGTGAGACAATGCTGATAAGTGTGTTAACTCCGTCTCGTGGATGACTGAGTGAGATAAACTACGTGCTGAGAGTATAGTAGGCATTCAGGAAACATGTCAGTCCCGTAAAAATATTTCCTAGTCAAATCACTCGCACTCAGGCAATTTCCTTGTTTTCCAAGTGAAATACGCACTTAAACATCTGATAGCTCTCACTTCCTCATGTGTTTCCAGGATAGTGATTTTAGTTTCATGTTATCCCTGAAATAATGGGGAAAGTCTTTGGTGTATATAAATATTATGTTTCTGTCCTGTAAATAAGTAAATCACCTTCTCCCCACATTCCCAATATGTTTTTGATGGACCTTGTCCAATAAGACATAGGTATGGGGAAATTCAGTGAACCCAAAAACATAGCTCAGAAATCCAATTTTTATTCAACATTCTTGCCCTGGAAATTCATAAAGCCCCCGTTCTAGAGAAATATCCCTGAGTATATAGTTTTTTGTTTTTTAAAGATTTTATTTATTTGACAGAGACACAGCGAGTGAGGGAACACAAGCAGAGGGAGTGGGAGAGGGAGAAGCAGGCCTCTCGCTAAGCAGGGAGGCTGATGCGGGGCTCGATCCCAGGACCCCAGGATCATGACCTGAGCTGAAGGCAGATGCTTAACAACTGAGCTACCCGGGCGTCCCCTGAATATGTAGTTTTGATGGAGATCCCAAAGTGATTTGCTTAGAAGCAGGGCTGTTTGAGCTCTGTAATTTTTGGATGTAAGTTTGAGTTCTGTCTAGATGTCCACAGACCTCCAGAAAGCAAGATCCCATGCTTTACCTTAATGGCCCTGGGACTGCTTGGGGAGTTGTGAGCAAATCCTAGACCCCACGCTGACATTCTGATTTCCTTGGTCTGGGCACTGCTTTGAAAGTTCCCAGGGACTCTACCGTGGATCGAGGGCAGGAAACTCTGCTCCAAAAATATGCTACTAATGCCTTCTTTCATTTTTTTCCACACTTCATACCTTCTCTTTGATTTAAAAAGTTAAGACATGGCAATTCAGGATTACCATAAAAATACAGAAAAGCATGATGTAATAAATAATAACTGCAAATATATTGTTACCCAGAGACACCACGACTAACATGATACTGTGTATCATGATTTTTACTCATTGACAAGTACATTCTGAGAGTTTTCTATGCCATTTAATATTTTTAAGAGATGGAGTACTCAACTCTATATCTGTGTGCAATAATTTAATAATTCCTTACTATCAGACATTTAGCGATTTTTAAAAAAGACTATTTTGAGAAATCTAAATTTTTACATTTTTTTAAAACAAGAAACCATTGGCTTTGGTGGAATGGGAGAATTCACTCTCTTCTGTAATACCCACATCGAGTAGACTGGAAGTATTAAAATGCATGCTTGTGGCTTTTTCCTGGCATTACCAAAAAATGAAATATTTTGTTACAATCTATGTAAATATCAGCTTCTGAGAGAAGGAGGTTGCATAGAAATAATGAAACATTATAACCTTTATAATTCTTTAAGTTCACATGAAAAGTTAAGATGATTTCAAAAAAATGCCTGACATTGGGGCGCCTGGGTGGCTCAGTGGGTTAAGCCTCTGCCTTCGGCTCAGGTCATGATCTCAGGGTCCTGGGATCGAGCCCCACATCGGGCTCTCCGCTCAGCTCTCTCTCTCTGCCTACTTGTGATCCCTCTCTCTGTGTCAAATAAATAAGTAAAATCTTTAAAAAAAAAAAAAAGTGCCTGACATATCACCAAGACTCTACTTAGACAAAAGTACAATAAAAGTGTGTTAGACATTTTACAGGTATGATCTCTTTTAACCCCATGACAGGTTTGCAAAAAAGGATTTTACCTGCCAGGATTACTGCTGAGACATCATGCCTATTGCCAGCATAAAACAAATAGTGGTTGCTATGAATTCTGTTTGACAAATATGCATTTGTCTACTGTCACGTTTAAGAAGTTATATCTATCGGGGCACCGGGGTGGCTCAGTCAGTTAAGGGACCAACTCTTGATTTTAGCTCCGGTCACGAACTCAAGGTCATGGGATTGAGCCCCACATTGGGCTCTGTGCTCAGTTCAGAGTCTGCTTGAGATTCTCTCCCTCTCCCTTTGCTCTCCCTGCTGCTGTTTGGGCTCTCTCTCTCTCTCTCTCCCTCTCTTTCTAAAATAAATAAGGGGCATTGGGTGGCTCAGTCAGTTAAGTGTCTGCCTTCAGCTCAGGTTGTAATCCCAGGGTCCTGGCATCAAGCCTGGTGTAGGGCTCCCTGCTCAGTGGAGGGCTCCTTTTGCCCCACCCCCTTCTCATGTTCTCCCTCTCAAATAAATTTTTAAAAAAAAAAATAATAAATCTCTAAAAAACATTATATTTCTCATTACCTAAGACTTTAACTATTCTATCTTCAAATAAGCCCTCTTTGGCCATCTATGTGTAGACAGACAAGCCAAGCTGGAGGGCGGGGACCCCAGCCTTGGAGACCAGGCATCTGTGGCGTGCTATCAGAAACACCAGGATCGAGGTGCCTGCGTGGCTCAGTCATTAAGCGTCTGCCTTCGGCTCAGGTCAGATTCCCACGGTCCTGGGATCGAGCCCCACGTCAGGCTCCCTGCTTGGCGGGAAGCCTTCTTCTTCCTCTCCCACTCCCCCTGCTTGTGTTCCCGCTCTTTCTCTGTCAAATAAATAAATAAAATCTTAAAAAAAAAAATAAGGAAGAAAAGCCAAGAGCTGCTCATCCTGCCCGCGGCCCTCCTACCAGGGAGGACGACACAGGAACTCACAGAGAGAGACAGCACTGTGAGAGGGACACTGCTCCCCAAAGCCTCACAAACACTAAAATGGCCGAGGATTTCATTACAGTCAGGGATCCTGAGATTCTGCATTTCTCACAAGCCCCAGATGAAGCTCATTCCCGGAGGAGTTAGGGAGATGACAGAGCCTTATCTCTTATCAGTCAAGAGACTGATTCCATAATCAATCAGCAGATGGGAGAGTGACTCACAGACCTGCCATCTCCAGGGTTTCCTGGAAGCCTTCTGGCAGGTGGAGACCGTTGGGACTCCCTCAGCACCTTGGCACGGGGGTGCTGGGGCAGCAGGGACACAGCCCGCCACAAGGTTCACTTCCACCCACAAGCTTCCTCCAGAAGACCAGGTTGCTCCCGTGGCATTTTGAACAAACAGTGACCTGGTAATTTGTTTACATCAGTCCTGTCAATTACGTGGACAACTTCCGCTGTGCCCAACCCACGACTGTCTGAGCCCACTGAGGACAACGTGCCAGTGTCTGCTGGGTGGCTGGAGGGTTGGTCCCTGATTGCAGAGCCGGAATGGAGAATGACATCGGTAAACTTCATAATCCTCAGGGCAATCGTGGGTCGTTATAATTTCACATTTTAAATGACAACAGGTTATGGGGGTGCCTGGGTGGCTCAGTCGGGGAACCGTCTGCCTTCGGCTCAGGTGGTGATCCTGGGGTCTTGGGATCGAGCCCCATGTTGGGCTGTCTGCTCAGTGGGGAGACTGCTTCTTCCTCTCTCTCTGCCTTTCTTCCCGTCAACTGGTGTGCTCGCTCTCTCTCACATAAATAAATAAATCTTTCAAAAAAAAGACAACAGGTTATATATAGGAAGTTGTGTGTACACACACACACACACACACACACACACACACACACACACTTCCCAAGTAACAGGGATAAGCCTCTGAAGTTGGAAACAAAAGTATTCCTAAGGGACGATTCAGTGTTTCTTATTAGCTTACTCAGTTTGGAAATAGGAGGCAAAACACGTGGGTTCATAGTTACTGTTATCACCTTATTTGTTTCACTCCTGAAAATATATCTCCGTTGTGCTGCAAAAAAAAAGACACCATAGGAAAAGGAAGACTCGGCAGTGCGGTTGATAACCTGATATCAGGCTCGGGGAGACTTCAGGCCTTTCGCTCTGTCTGCTTGTCCTCTAGGGCCAGGCGATTGAGATTTCGGAGCCTCCACTGTAGTGAGTACTACCCCTCCCCCGTAGGGGCCCCCCAGAAGGAGTCCGATTATACTAAGCATCTCATCTTTTGCAGGTAGCTTAGTGAGGGGCTGCGAGGGCCCTGAGCCAGATCACAGCATTCCGACCCCCCTTCAGTCCCCCCATTCATATACTCTGCCAGCCCCATGCATAGCTCCATTCTGAAACCCTGAATTCCAACCATGGGATTCTCTTCCACCAGACAGCTTTTCTCGTAGGGAGCAGCTGTCCTGGAATTTTTGCAAGGAAATTTTCAATTCCAGTGTACCATAAAGTCGGGAAAGGCCACAGATCAGAGGTGTGCGCTTGGATAGATTTTACAAAGCAAACCTCCCTTTGTAACCAGCACCCAGATTAGGTCCTCATGTCTCCTTCTGGGATACAGTAATTGCTTTACTGATAACCAACTCTGTGGGTTAGCTTTGACTATTCTGGAATTTTGTATAAGTGGAATCATCCAATGTGTACCCTCCTATGTGTACCCTGTGTCTGGTGTGCTCATAGGAAAGAAATCCTATGTCTGATTTCTTTCATTCAACATTGTGTGTTCAGGTCTGGCTGTGATGTTCTAAGTAGTTGTTTGTCTCATTTCTCTGTAAGGGAAGACCACAAAGTGTTTATCCATTCTACCATAGATGGATGTTTGGGGTGTCTCTCTTCTTTTGCAATTATGAGACTGTGAAATCATCTTGGTGCCCTTTTGTATGCCACGGTGGGGCTCCTACTGTGGAATGCCAGGTCCTAGGAGATGAGTTTGCTCTGCTTAGGAGATTGCCAAAGAATTTTCCAAACTGTTTTTTTTTTTTTTTAAAGATTTTATTTCTTTGACAGAGAGAGAGATCACAAGTTGGCAGAGAAGTAGGCAGAGAGCCCAATGTGGGGCTCGATCCCAGGTCCCTGAGATCATGACCTGAGCTACAGAGGCTTTAACCTATTGAGCCACCCAGGCACCCCTCCAAAGTGATTTTAACAAATTCTATTCCACCTGCAATGTTTAGGAGTTTCAGTGGTTCTGGATCTTCCCCAATACTTGTATTGTCTGACTTTTTCATTTTAGCTACTCTGGTGAATGGACTCCCTGGAAATCTAATGATGAAAATTAATATTCATCAGCCTTCTTTTTTTTTTTTTTTTTTTTTTAAAGATTTTATTTATTTATTTATTTATTTATTTATTTATTTACCTATTTGACAGAGAGAGAGATCACAAGTAGGCAGAGAGGCAGGCAGAGAGAGGGGGAAGCAGGCTCCCCGCTGAGCAGAG
>CM053614.1:82946589-82972461 GCA_028646535.1 Procyon lotor | reverse complement strand
TGTTGTACGGAGGAGTGGAATCGCTAAATTCTATACCTGAAACTAACATGAAACTGTATGTCAACTGGAATTTAAATAAAAACCTGAAAGGAAAAAAAAATAACCGTACCCTTACATTATCGGTAGCTTTAAAAGTCTCTGTTTTGGGGGCACCTGGTTGGCTCAGTGGGTTAAAGCCTTTGCCTTCGGCTCAGGTCATGATCTCAGGGTCCTGGGATCGAGCCCCGCATCGGGCTTTCTGCTCAGCAGGGAGCCTGCCTCTCCCTCTCTCTCTGCCTACTTGTATCTCTCTCTTTCTCTCTCTCAAATAAGTAAATAAATAAATCTTAAAAAAAAAAGTCTGTTTTGTTTCATGCATCCTTCTTCATGTGTCTTCATAAAATGCTCAGCAGAGAATGAGGCACCTGGGTAGCTCGGTCAGTTAAGAGCCTCTGACTCTTGATTTTGGCTCAGGTCATGATCTCAGGGTGGCGAGATCAAGTCCTGTGTTAGGCTCTGTGCTCAGTGCAGAGTCTGCTCCCCGCCCCCCTCAAATAAATAAACCCCTTAAAAAAAAATGCTTGGCAGGAAGTAAGTTATCACTTCAGGTTTCAAATGCTAGTGTGGGGCCAGTAAGTGAGGATGCCATCCAAAGCCAGAGTGGGAAGGGCGTCTCAGACCCACCCCCTGCTGCTTGGAAGGCTTCTCACCTTCGGATTAGTCACCCAGCAAATGCGTATGGGTCCTCGGCCTCCCTCCATGTGTCGGTGACCAGCAAGGCACTGACGGTAGCGAGTCCAATAGACCCCGGGCCTGCCCTCCAGAAATCTCACATCCACTGGACATACAGACAAGTCAGTCGGCCATTCACAGCCGTAGCGGAAATCACGGGCGCCGCAACCAGGAGGGGAGTCTGGCTGGTCCCCTGGAAGGCTCCCGGTGACGACTGAACATTGAAGTGACCAGGGAGGAGGCCCCATCAGTGTTTGTTTTTAAAAAAGATTTTATTTATTTATTTGACAGAGAGAGAGAGAGATCACAAGCAGGGGCAGTGACAGAGGGAGAGGGGGAAGCAGGCTCCCCGCTGAGCAGAGAGCCCGATGCAGGACTCGATCCTAGGACACTGGGATCATGACCTGAGCTGAAGGCAGATGCTTAACTAACTGAGCCACCCAGGCGCCCCAAAGATATTTTTATCTTTAAGAAATCCTCCCCTTCCCGCAAAGTCAAGGAGAAAAGAGAGGTCCATCTGGGGGTCACGTAAGCCTGAAACGACTATTCCTGACCCCCATCCCCATGGCTCATTTTACAGTCCGGTGTTACTGCCTGCAATACACTGAGTGTTCTTTCTTTCTTACACATGTCTTTCCCGTGAGATCTAGCAGAGTGACATCACAGGCTCAGAAGGGGAAGTCAGACCCTCCTGTTTGACGCACTAGGATCTGACGTAAATTCCTGATGTCAACACGGCCTTTCGAGTGTTTAACAAAATACACAGGGGGCTATAGTTCATAATTTGCAATTCGCCGGAAGAGTAGATCTTTAGTGTTCTTACCCCCCACTCCTCCCCGCAAAAAACCGACGGCGAGGAGATGGATGGGTTAATTAGCTTGATTGTGGTAATCATTTCACACCACATATGTATATTAAATCATCACATCAGACACCGTAAATCGATACACTTTTTACTTGCCAATTTTTCCTCAGTAAAACTGGGGGAAATATATGGACACAACATGGGCCCTGAAGTTGTCCATTTCCAGCAGGGATGTTTCGTGCTTGGAAACTAGAATGTCAGAGCCAATATTGTCCCAGCAGATGTTGTGAGTAGAGAATACGATGGTGCATTTTCTCCTCCCGGTCAATGTCTGAGTTTCTTCCGAATGTAGTCTCTGTTCTGGCCGCTCCACTGAAACTCAACCTGAGAAAAGTTCAAAGAATTTACTACTGTGGTCACTCTGGAGCTAAATCTGGCACATGCCTTTCCCTCTTTATCTGCAAGATCCTTTTGCAGGATATGACAACATGGTATCTGCGTTTGTCCCCTGCCTTGGGGCCTTCTCCCTGTCCTGGTTCTCCTATCTCCTCGAGATCTCTCCTTGTTCTGTCTTTGGCAGCCTCTCCTGTTGGAAGGACACGAGTGCAATCGGTGAGCTGGGTAGAAGGCTCTGTCATCTCCCTAACTCCTCTGGGAATGAGCTTCATCTGGGGCTTGTGAGAAATGCAGAATCTCAGGATCCCCGACTGTAACGAAATCCTTGGCCATTTTAGTGTTCGTGAGGCTCTGAGGAGTGGTCGAAGGAGCTCCGGATGTACAGAGATCGCTGAGATCCGTGTTCTCATTGGGTGGCTAGATACAAATGGGGGCCCTCTGTTCCTTGGCAGCCTGAATGGACCCAGGGCCATACACCTGAGCCCATTTTGTCCCAGTGTCCCTCTCACAGTGCTGTCTCTCTCTCTGTGAGTTCCGGTGTCGTCCTCCCCAGTAGGAGGGCTGCAGGCAGGATGAGCAGCTCCTGGCTTTTCTTCCTTATTTTTTTTTAAAGATTTTATTTACTTGTTTGACAGAGAGAGAGCGGGAACACAAGCAGGGGGAGTGGGAGAGGGAGAAGAAGGCTTCCCGCCAAGTAGGGAGCCCGACACGGGGCTCGATCCTAGGACCCTGGGATCATAACCTGAGCCAAAGGCAGATGCTTAATGACTGAGCCATGCAGGCGCCTTGCTCCTGGTGTTTCTGATAGCACGCCACAGATGCCTGGTCTCCAAGGCTGGGGTCCCCGCCCTTCAGCTTGGCTTGTCTGTCTGCACAGAGATGGCCAGAGAGGGTTTCTATGCGGTTGCTGTCTCCTTCCTGGTATTCTGCATGAACACCTTAGCTCACTACATAGATGTTGAGCAATGTGATTAATGGCAAAAGGAAGTACTTGGTTTGACAAATTATCATTTCCATTCTTTCATTTGAAAATTAGTCACTTTCATAGGAAAAAGAATGTCTGACAACGGGGAGGACATTTATGTGGAAATGACGCATCTGAAAAGGCAAATACTCATTTTCCCTTTTAATCAGCTAGTAAGTGGTGATGTGAGAAATACTCTCCTACAGTATTGGGTGTCTGTCTTCTTAGACTATCCACTCCGTGAGGACAAAGACCATTTGTAGCTCTAACAACAAGCCGAGGAACTGGCACATATTCAGGGCCCAGTAAACATTTGATGCATGATGCATGAGCCCATCCATTCTCCTAGGAACATTGTTGACACATCTTCAAACACTCATTTGGAGTGGCGGCTCTTCATCAGGCTGCATAGTATTATTATTTTATTTTCCACTGGTTACAGGGTCTTCAGACTTAAAAAGGCCTTATTAATATTGCCCGTAAGAAGAAATGTTGATGGAAACGAGTCAGATGGCATTATGGTTTGAAACTTGCCAGGTGTCATTTTTGGGAGATTAGATAACTGTGTTTTCGGGTAGACTGAATTGCCTGTTTGTTGCAAGTTAAGACTTTGCTGGACTGGTTTACAGGGCCAGGGGGAAAGAGATAAGTGAATCTTCTAGTGAGAGGTCATCTGTTTGGAAAGCGGGGAAGATTCCATGAACCAGATCCAAGTGTTACAACACAGGGAACTGTCTCAGACTGCAGGGTAATGAACCCCCCGATCGGACATTCCAACAAAAATCCTTCACTCCGTCCTCTCAGGAAAGCCCACCCAACCACTGCATTCAAACCTCTGAGTGCTTGGATGTTTCCAGCCATGAGTAGATTGGGGGGAGGACTCTGAGACCAAAGGAAAAGTAAATCATTAGCAGATACTCACGGGAAAAAGTTGCCCCATCTCCTTTCCTTGCTTCTGCTTTTTTGGAAGCCATTTTGACCGTGGAGGTGCAAACTGATGGGATTACAGATGATGTGTCATCTCAATGGTATTGTGTGTTTCCCTTCCTCTCAGGTAAGGGCTTGACCATTAGAGGAATGTCTTAGGCATCTTTTTGTTTTCCTTGACAGGAAGAACAAAAAGGTCCTACCCGCCTAGAGATTTCATTTGTCCTATTAGCCTGCTGGCTGGAGCCCTGCTCTTTGTTGCTCTCTTCCTCTTCATCGCCTTTCCCAACCACAACAACGACATTATGACTTAATTTCTTTCCAGAGAGCTCATGGTTCAGAGAATTACCATTAAAAACAGCTAGAAATACAACACTCTGCAGCAGAATGGGTGGTTTTTCTCTTTCGTTTTAGATTACCACCAAGCTTTCCTGGATACCTTCTGTTAATTGAACTTAATATTATACGGACCTCCCCTTACCACAATAGGAAGGCATTTCTGTGATGCAGCCGAGTGTGTTCTGTAATTAATTCAGTCATCTAACAAGTATATTTGTCATCCTGATGTGACGGGTGGCCTTGACTGGACATGGAGAGCCTCCTGTTAGGATCTGTTCGGTGCAGGGGGCCCGTTGCTGTCCGATTCCATCAAGTCAGGGTGGATCGCGCACTCGGAACTCGTTAGGAGGACGGGTCTCACGTTAAGTGTCTCACCACAGTGAAATGTTTAAAAATTGAATCGACGTATTGTTTGATTTTTTGAAAAGTCGGTTCTGACTGTTGAGTCTCTTTAATCCACACTAGTGAAGCTTTATTATGCAGACAGATTTAGAGGGTGGATCTGAGCCGACTTTCTAGAAGAAATGATAACGGGTTCCTTAGATCGTCTTCATGAATCAAGCATAAAGTCACCCGAGGACTCTCCTCCCAAAGGGCCCTTCGAGATCCTCCCACACCAGAAGTCTCTCTCCCCCTCTGCCACCTCAGACAGCTACGTTTTGCTCACATGTCCTTCCTCCCTGCTCTCAGCCTGGCTCCTGGCTCACCAGACCACAGACACCCCTATCCTTTGATCATGTGAATTTTCGTCCAGCAGCTTTTGTGTACAGCCGCATCCTCCACAGTCTTGCCCCTCGGGCGCCCCTCCCTCTCTCGCTGCCCCAGCTGGAGGCGGCCAGCGGTGCCTCTGTGCACCCGCTCCCTTCCATTCGGAGTCTGGCTCACCTAGAGAGCCACTGTTCCTACCGGCGGCCGATCTCTGGTCCAATGCAGCAGCCGGGGTGCCTGTGTCTTCCTCCCTGCCTCCACTTCTGGGTCTTTCCATGCTCTGGTCCTCTGCTTTCTCCCTTCTTTTCCTCTGCACAGCTGCAGGGTGTTCTTCATGGTACGGCTCAGGCATCACGTCCCTTAGGAAGCTTTGATGTAAGTGCCCTTTGTCCCAGCTGACAACCGGCAGTTTGTGTGCTTGTTTTAACTTCTTTTCCAGCACGTCCCATTCTGTCTCTGTCATTGACTGAGTTCCTCTGGGCCACGGGCCAGCGCAGTGTCTTGCATTCCAGAAATGGTGATGAAGGGATAAATCGATTGGTTAATTAATAGTTTACAGTAGCACACCTTCGGTGCAAAGATCGCCTTAAAATAATCCATGTGCTAGGCTGTTTTAGAATGATGACTAGGCTAATCTATGATCAGCAAAAATCGTAAGACTAGGTCACAAATTCCTCTTTAGTCTCCTGGCTTGCTGTAAGAGATGTTGGTTCCTCTCTGTTATCAGTTTCACCTTAAATTTCTTGTCTGGAAAAAAATGTGGCTGGCTATTGATCCTTCCTGGTGAGTTTAGGTTAATTCATGAAATAATGGGAATGCGGTGGTGAAACCAAGCAGTAAAAGAGGCAGGCATTCTTGGGCACGTAAATATGTGTTCAAGCCATTAAGGAATCAGTGTTCAAAAGTTACTTAATTAGCATAACCACTCCTTTTATGAACAAATATAAAGAAAACGTAACTAAAAATATTTTATATTTTTGTTGCAAATTATATGCACCAGGAAGGATGTATTCTTATAAGTTTTTTGGTCTTCCCTTTTAACAGACAGTCTGGGAAAATGCATTTCTTCATAATTGAAGTGTACCCGCTTGTAAAATGTGTTCAGAGTTGTCTTATACACCAATGATTGCAGGCAACATCCCAAGGAGTTTCGGCTCATATTTACCAAGTGCTTCATTTCATGAGGCTTTGGAAAAGGAGCTTTAGAGTTTATCAGAGAGTAGTGTCTCCCTGATAAGTGCCAGTTCAAGATGCTGTTGCTGAGAAGGGAAGCCTGCATTCGAAGACAGAGACGGGGATCAAAATGTGTGGGAAATGGAATAAAAGACTAGAGAGCATGAGATGTATCCCAGCTCAAACATAGAATTAAAGCTGCCGTGTGTGTGTGTGTGTGTGTGTGTGTGTGTGTGTGTGTGTGTGTGCTTCGAAATTCTAGGTAGGGAGAGTACATGAAGGAACAGGGCTATGAGCAAGAAAGCTATAGCTTAAGTTACTGGAAAAAACTTTGCTCAGGATCGTTTATGCTTTTTAAAATGCCCAGACTTGTCCATATTTTCCCCTTCTGCTATTGGCACAAAATGTCCTTGTGACATCCTGCACTAATTCAGTCAAATCTAAAAGCTTTGTTTCAGCATGTTTTATTGATACCAATATGTTTCCCAGCTCTACTAGGTTTTGTAAACATCAAGCGTGAAACTGACTAAATCATTCAGAACAGAAGCTAAATACGACGTATATGGACCATGCAAGGCTTCAGAGACTTCCTTGACTATGTTGTTAAGTCTTCAGATTTTCCCAAAATTTCCAATTTAAGCCCCAAATTATGGTGGTATTTATGATATTCTTTGGTGGTAAGCTATAGGGCACCCTGTGTGAATACCAGGGATCTTGGGATCCTGATGAAACCTGCATTGTCAAATGTCAGGTTTGGACAGGGGGTAACGAGGGCAAAGGAAGGACCTGTCGTGGGCAGTGCGCTTCGCTGACTTGAGCCCCACAGAATGGTGAGGAGCCATCACCACACGGTTGTCCCTTGGGTGCGCTGCTCTTCTCCACAGCCCTAGTGGGGAGACCAAGCACTACCCAAGGATGTCAGCCCTTCTTGCCCAGGACAGACTGAACTAAAGTCTTCCCCTAGGATTCCAGGTCTTTAATGTCCCCTGCTACTCAAACATTCCAGGTCTTTACCCGAGAAGGTCAGCGGTTCCTGTTTCTATAACCGAGCCATCCCCCATTCTGTTGGTTGAAACCCCTTAGTACCTGTTAGGATTGTCTATGACCCCTTTCATCATTCTGGGGCTTGAAAGGCTCCGTTCAGGAGCATCTCCTGGAGAGCTTGTGAAGAAGCAGATAAATAGAAGGGGGAGATCATTTAATTTTACCAAGATGCAACATGGCATAGAGAAAAATGATTCTTGGTCATAAGCCAAGGACGCACCATTGAAACCGCATGCTCTCAAAAAATGACATCTGTCTTTAGAAGAGGCACAGTGTCTGCAAATTATACGCTATCATGCTTCACGCCGTCCATCCCACTTGGAGGGGGAGTCACCTGTCCCCAGGGCACGGCCAGAAGCCGGGCTCACCCATCACCAGTAGCATCACGGGCTTCCCGTTAGGGTGCTGACTCTTCCCACAAAGCCAACACCTACCTAGGGATGACTGTTCTTTGCGAGACCTCTGCCTTTACAGCGTGTGCTTCTAAACAAGTTATGCAATTAAACCTTTGTTTTGAGGGAAGTGTAGGTTCACCTGGTGCTGTAGGAAATGATACGGAGAAGTCCCATGGACCTTTCACCCAGTCATCCCTGATGGGAACATGTTATGATATCACAACCAGGATGGGAACAGCAATCCAAGATTTCTATCCCTGCAGCGATCCCTCCGGTTTCGCTCTTACAGATGTGCCCACTTCTGGGTGCCAGCTAGGTCCTTCTCTAAGCAGCAGGTATTTTAAAAACACAATCTAGGGCACCTGGCTGGTTCAGTCGGTTAAGCGTCTGCCTTGGGCTCGGGTCTTGATCCTGGGATCCTGGGATCCTTGGGATCGAGTCCCCCATCAGGCTCTCTGCCCAGCGAGGAGCATGCTTCTCCCTCTCCCTCAGACCCTCTCCCCTGGTCGTGCTCTCTCTCGCTCTCTCAGATAAATAGAATCTTTGAGAAAAATTTAAAAAAATTAAAATAGAAAAACACAATCTGTGGCAAGTTCCTCCTTCTTTAAAACCTGCCCATGGTTTCCTATTGCCCTTAAAATGGAATCAAAACCCTTAGCAAGAAAGCCCCTCACCTGGCGCCTCTGCCTCCCAGTTCCTGGTGCTTTCCCAGCTTCATCTCTGCTGGGTTTCTCTTCAGCCAGGGAGCCCTTCGTGACCACTGCTCATGCCACAGGGAAGCCCCCCAAATGCCACACAATTTGCTCATAAGCCTCTTATCCTTGAGAGCTCCACTGAATGGCCATTCCTCAAGGAATCCTGCCACGACCTCTCAGACCTGGTCAGGTTTCTACACTCTAGAAGCTTCCACACAGCCGTGATCACAAATGCAATTCCACACAGAATCTGGTGAACGTCTGTCTTCCCTACGGGGACGTAAATTTCACAAGGTAGGAACCATGTCAGTCCTGTCTGCACACGTCCCTGGACCTCAAGTGTTGCCTGGTGCACACTGACACCAAAGTGATGACAGCGATGACAGTGACGAAGATAAGGACGGTGACAATGACGGTGACAATGTCAGTCATGACGATGGCTTACGTGAGCCAGACGCTCTCTTACAAATATTAACATCTTAACCCTGATGACAACCCCGTGAGGGCACTTTTTACCCTTGTTCATCGTTTTACACATGGACAAAGTGGGGCTCCACAAGAAGTTATTTGCCCTAGGTGACACCTCTCACTCCCGCACAGGCAGGCAGCCAGAGCTGGACCCCACGTGCTTAGGTAGGATCACCTTCCGTCCCCATGGCTGGCCTCTGTGCATTCGGCCACCGTGCACATGGGTGAGGTGTTCAGTGAACCCCTGCGGGATGAATGATTCAGGGAAACGTTTTCTGAGCTGGCCCTGATTAATTACTGAATGGAAGTCACACGTGGACAGAGACTACAAGGGGCTGTTCATTCTGGTGGGCTCAGTTTGCAGTAATTTCCTTATTAGGGTTTTTTTAAAAAAAATAACTCAAGTACGAGGTAGACGTGAATTAGGAAGTCTAAATTATTTGCAAGTGTGAACTCTAAAGGATTTCGTAAATGCTTTCTTCTTGGTGCGTGGATGAGTGTATAATGAATATAGCATTCATTATGTGACAAGTATTGTGGGATGTAGGAATTGTTTTGTGAAATAACACAAACATCCAGCGCAACACAAACATCCCCCATTTAACCTCAAATCAGCACTCAATAATAAATGAATAGACTTAGGGGGAAAAAGCAAGTGTATTTCTAATGGCAAAAACCATTCCCAGTGAAAATTAATTAAGTTAATAAGAGTTCCTCTATCCTTTGGCACACGAATACTTACTCCTAATTGTCATTTGATATTTTTGGTTTTGTATTTCTTTTGCAAATTGAGCGAGCATTTGATGAATGACTGGGTTCTGCTACCCAACTTTTGGACTGTTTCCAAGCACGAAATTACAATCCCAGATAATCCTGTCACAAAGATCTGGGTCTCATTATGAGGGAGGGGAGCTGGGGGATGGCCCAGTTTGGACTCCCCCAAACCAAGCCGCCACGGCTTTCTCTAGTTCTGCACCCGATTTGAATTTTTTAGTAATCCTAAAAATGGATGTACTTTTTCCATGAAAGGAAGTGTGGCCACATTTTCCAGAGGGGGAGTCATCCACGTCCTTACTCCTTCATGCTCTCATCCCTAGCCCCTCAGCCTTGCCGCCGCCCACACAACATCTGTAGTTCTTAAACTCAAAGCACAAATGATTGTAAAAGTTAATTGAGCTTACAAAGAAACGCTTGTGTAGAAAACTTTCTCAGCTTCAAGGAAAACAATCTGGTTTGAGTGGCCATTCAACAGAGTAGAAATTCGTCCACCGAAAGGCCCTCCTACAGCCCCTTAGGAGTGACCCTTCTGCGGCCACCCCCGCCCCCCAAGGTTTGACCATGTTCCAGAATAAACAGCTTAAGTAAGGATGAGTTTGGTAAAGCTAGAAAGCACACACTTAGTTTTTTGCTTCTCTGGTTACTGGCCTCAGTAACCAGATAGTCAGCTGAAAAAGCCCAAAAATAAACAAACAAAACAGGGCTTTAGAGTATAGATTACTGACTTAGGGAAATACGACCACTGCACTGGGCCTCGGCCTCCGGCCATTTAAAGGCCATTGGATGCCACCCTCACACAGCCCTGGCCTTGCAGGGACATGCAGAGCCCCGGGTTGCCAAGAACGACTTTATCTTCCTCAGCATGTTCTGTCAGATTGGATGGGACAGCCAGAGAAGCCAGGGCTGGCACAAGAACACATAGAAAGGTTTCCGATCTCCCTGAGTGAATTGTTGAGCCAGGATTTGGTCCCGAGACATATCGTGGGGGGCGGGGAGGGGTAAGCAGCTTTCATTTTTAGTGGTTTTGTAGGCCTGGTGACTTGGCTCCAGCCTCGCCATTCCACTCCTCTCTTTTAATTACCAGGAGTCTCCTAGACTTACATCACAAGCAAAGGCATGAGGTTCTTTTCATTGGAGAGCATCCTGGTGGATGCCTGGTCACTGAACAGGGCCTGCGTTTTGGTGAAAGACGCTCCTGATGATCAAAAGCAGCTATGTGGCTCCTGGAGGTTAGGCCCTAATTGTCCCCACGGGAAAAACAGCAACTATCTTCTTACTAATTGATAAAATAGTCCACTCTAGTATTCTTTGGCCTGGAGTTTTTACCATGGTGGAGCAGTCCACCTTAGTCACTGTATGTAAATGTGAAGGCTATTTAAGAAAGCTTAGGGGCGCCTGGGTGGCTCAGTCGTTAAGTGTCTGCCTTCGGCTCAGGTCGTGATCCCAGGGTCCTGGGATCGAGCCCCGCATCGGGCTCTTTGCTCAGCAGGGAGCCTGCTTCTCCCGCTACCATTCCCTCTGCTTGTGTTCCCTCTCTCGCTGTGTTTCTCTCTGTCAAATAAATAAAATCTTTAAAAAAAAAAAAAAACAAAGCTTAAAGAAGAGAATTATAAAATACCTGCGGTAAGCCAGATAAAAACATAAAAGCTGAAGGTAGGAAATTTTTCAAAGCGAGATATGAAATATGATTTGTTTGTTAATCACCTCTGTGAGTTACGCTTACGTATTCTGTTGCTTAATAATTAATAACAAAGCAAGAGTGGCCGTGAGATGTTTTCTTGTTTATTCTTCTTACAGACTCGCATTTTTGGAAGACGTTGCTCTGGTTAAATCTCAAACGCGTTCAATCTGAACACGGGCGTTGAGCAACAGAACACTGCACCTGCAGGCAGGAGCAAAGCTAATTCCCATAGGCTAGTGCTATGCGATTGAGACTAAAACCTGAGAGAGACCCGAGCAAGGAAAACTACTTCCTCGTCCAAGCCGGAGAGGAATTTACCGTCCTCTCTACTATTAACAAATGCAGTAGGGATTCCGTTTTCATTGCTCAACTGCCATATTAGTTATTAAACTTAAAAGAAGTGAATCACATCTGCCGAAAACCGACATAGGATGTGGACGCCGAAGTTTGACCAATTTCAGCCGCATTTATCCATCTTTCATTCCTGGCTGAATGTCTCGGGGTAGCGAACTGAAGGGAAGCCACGGGAAGCAGAGTGGTTGCTGTTGTTCTCGGATGACACATTATTCTCTAAAGAGACAGAATGTGCTGAACAACAGAAGGCTTTCACCACCCGCGTGTGAGCAAGTGCGAGACGGGAAGAGGCAGCCGCAGGAGCAGGAAACCGGGAAGAGGAGCTGGATGGGGTAGTCTTTCTGGCGGGCTCTCTGTGGAGGGAGGCCACACACGTGGAATTCCCAAGAGCACCGAGGAGGAGGGAGACCTGGAGCAAAGTCCCCGGGTGGGAAAAGCAGGGGTGAGAAGCCATCGTTGTCTTCCCATATCTGTAGGGCTGTGGGGTGGAGGAGGGATGAGGCGCCTCTCTCTTTTTTTTTTTTTTTAAGATTTTATTTATTTATTTGACAGAGAGAGATCACAAGTAGGCAGAGAGGCAGGCAGAGAGAGAGAGGGGGAAGCAGGCTCCCCGCTGAGCAGAGAGCCCGATGCGGGACTCGATCCCAGGACCCTGAGATCATGACTTGAGCTGAAGGCAGAGGCTTTAACCCACTGAGCCACCCAGGCACCCCGAGGCGCCTCTCTCTTAAGCCAGAGGAAAATCTCAGGGGACTAGGGATAATTACATGATGGAGTTATAAATAAATATAAGAATTTATTATTATTATTATTTATTAATATTTAACAATATTTATATTTGTTTATAAATATATATATTATAATATAAATATAATTAATATTTATAATTTATTAATAAATATAAGAATATTGCTTCACAAACTGGTAGCAAGATTAACATTCAGAATGGACGAGCAGGACCTGACAACTGTGTGTCCTGAATACACACGGCCAGGATTCTTGGGTGTGACGGGGGTATATGGAGTCGGACGTCCAAGTCTCAAAGTAAATGATGCCTAGCCTGGAGTTGTGACACCCGCTATACAAAACCACACACGATCGACACTTCCCAACCCCTGCACTTCCCTGTCAATTGTCAGTACCTCGTATCTTCCCTTCCTCTATTTAGCTGATGCTAGAGTAGGAAGATCTTAACCCTAAGAAAACTCTTTCGGTGGGGCGCCTGGGTGGCTCAGTGGGTTAAAGCCTCTGCCTTCGGCTCGGGTCATGATCTCAGGGTCCTGGGATCGAGCCCCACGTTGGGCTCTCTGCTCAGCAGGGAGCCTGCCCCCACCTCACCCCCCCACCCCCCCGCATTTCTGCCTACTTGTGATCTCTCTCCTCTCTGTCAAATAAATAAAATCTTTAAAAAAAAAACAAGAAAGAAAGAAACCTCTTTTGGAGTTTGTTCTTGGAGGAAAATAATTCTGTTTAACCACATTTACTTTCTAGAAAGTACAAGGTGAAGGGAACCCTAATCATATATCTCCTGACCTCCTGTTAGGCCTTCCTCTAAAGCAGAGCTTAATAAAGTAGGGCCCATGGTTCAAATCCAGCTACCACCTGTTTTTAGTAAATAGAGTTTACAGGCACACGGTGGTGCCAGGCCCGTTTATTTGCTTCTGCTCTGTGGTGGGTTTTGCACGCTAGCTGCAGAGCCGAGAACTTGGAACGGACCCTGTGTGATCTGCAAACCTGAAAACATTTACTCTCTGACTCTTCTCAGAAGTTTGCCAGCCCCGGCTTTGGAATGTTTCACGTTCTCTCTTTTCTAGACTCAGGTCTGCGGCAAGGGAAGGCCAGCCCTGGCAGCAACACCAAGTTACTTTGCTCAGGCAGGCAACGCATCTAGTGACGAGTGGTCTCGTCCGACAATGGCTACTTGGAATTGACAGCTCTCCGCATGGAGGGGAAAATATGTTCTAGAAACAATAGTGTATGAGCTAAAATTACAATTCCTTGTGACAGAAACTTGGCGTGGGCTTCTCCAGAGTTAACTTAGTAGGTGCTAGTGATTTTCAGGTCAGTCTTTCTTAGTCAATGAACCCAGGAAGTGAGCTTTAGGGAAAGAGGCTTTGGGTTCCCCTGCCCCGGGGCCAGGTCTGTCCTCTTCATTCTGTTCTTTGCATTGCTCCTTCCTCCTCCCATCTGAAAGTGAAACTTAAAGGGAATATTTAGATTAAGTAGGAGTAAATGAAAAACCTGTCCATTTTAAAGTAAGCATTAAATGAAAACATGTGCACGCACACAGCACACAAATCCAGCTACACTTACGAAACCACCACAAAGGGTCAGACGAGGGCTTTTTCTAAGTGAAAAATAACAGGAGAGAATGTTCTGAGCCGCAAGCTGGGGGGTTCTCTTAAGGGAATTCTGAAAGGCATGTGCGAGGCGTGGCTTCCTCAGCCCTAAGGGCCCAGCACGGGCTCCCTGCTCAGGGATGGGTCCAGATGCCTTCCTTTCGAGCCATGGGCCCGTCCCTGCGACCTCAGCAGGCTGGTTCGCTGCGTGGCAAGAGCTCACAGCTGCTCTCTAGGCCACACACAGCTTGCGAGCAGAAGGCAGAGGGGTCCACCGCTCAGAGCGCTCGGAGGAAGGAAGCAATTCATTCTGCTGGGGCCCGTCCACATTGAATTCAGATTCAAGCCCTAGTCGTATTTGTTAAGGGTTTGCCATGTGTCAGGTGCTTTGGCCAAAAATTCTGCCATCGAATTGAGTCCTCCCAAGTCACAAGTCCTTGTTTTACAAGGAAAAGATTCAGCATGATCAAGAAATTGCCTTGGTCATAGCAAAACCAGGATTCTAACCCAGACCTTGTGACTCCAGGGTCTTGTCCATTGACAGGTGCTGATGGAAGTTTGATTGCTTACTGCTCTGTGGTCAAAATGGCGGGTCAGGGGCAGGTACCTAGCTTTCCACGGTTTTTTCTTTCTTTTCTTTTTTTTTTTTTAGATTTTTATTTATTTATTTGACAGAGAGAGAGAGATCACATGTAGGCAGAGAGAGAGGGGAAGCAGGCTCCCCACTGAGCAGAGAGCCCGATGTGGGGCTTGATCCCAGGACCCTGAGATCATGACCCAAGCCGAAGGCAGAGGCTTTAACCCACTGAACCACCTCGGCACCCCTCTTCCTTCCTTCCTTCCTTCCTTCCTTCCTCCCTCCCTCCCTCCCTCCCTCCCTCCCTCCCTCCCTTCCTTCCTTCCTTCCTTTCTCTCTCTTCTTTTCTCTTCTTTTTTTTGCCTTTTTTTGGTTCTTTTTACTTTTCAAAACCTTCATGACACGAACATGAAATACCAGCTCAGATAGTTCCGCTGAGAACCAGACATGTTTCTGTAACTTGGAAAAAACAAAAGAACAAGCAGGAGACCCTCCTCACTGGTGAAATTAAGCCACTAGCCTTTGTAGACACGTCATTTTTCTTCCTTTCACAGCTTCTCATCTGTTCCCAGCAGCACAAGGGAGGAGGCGGATGGCACAGGGAACAGTTCCAGCCCGAGGTGGAACTCAGACAGGAGCAGCTCCGAAACCTCCGCTCTGGCTGGGCTGGCAGCTCTGCCCCCATCCATGCACTCCGACCCCCACTCCCAAATCCGTTTCTCTCCCAAGGATCCCAAATAGAGTGGCTGAGCTTCCTTTTGCTTCCACTGTCTTCGCTTCATGTCTCCTGCCCCTTTAGCTCCTGTAGGTGCCGATCGTCCTCTGTTGATACTTGGGGCAGATTCCAGATCCGCCCTTGCTCCTGGAGGCTCCCCCGTAGACGAGCTCTTTGATCGCCCTGCACTTCATTTCCAGGCTTGCCTGCGGTTCTGCAGGAGCCAGACCTTGGGAAGTCTGCACACCGCAAAGGCTCGCAGGCTAGCTAGACAGACCTTCCCAGGGCAGGTGCCACCAGGGGAACGGGTGGGAGGAGGGGCTGGGACTGTCTTTGTTTTAAGAAGAAAACACTGATGTAATGGCCTTTTCCTGGTGTCTTAGTGATTGCTCCCGTGCTTCTAATTTTTACTGTCGTCATTTGTGGGGTGGGGGTGTAGGGTGGCTATTTCTGTTTTGTTTTGTTTTTTTTCTAATCCTCACCGGTAAAGAACTTAAATGTGTGTGTTATTCAGAGACAGTCTTAAAACAATTGTGCATTAGAGACCGATTTTTTTTTCCAAAACCTGGATAATAGGGGCCCCTGGGTGGCTCAGTGGTTTAAAGCCTCTGCCTTCGGCTCAGGTCATGATCCCAGAGTCCTGGGATCGAGCCCCGCATTGGGCTCTCTGCTCAGCGGGGAGCCTGCTTCCCACTCTCTCTTCCTGCCTCTCTGCCTATTTGTGATCTCTCTCTCTCTGTGTCAAATAAATAAATAAATAAAAATCTTTAAAAAAAAAAAAAAAACCTGGATAATAACAGTTTAAAAGAACATTTAAACCACCTTGGAGGTGGGTAGGCAGAGCCCTGAGTCTTTCTGCAGAGAAATGCTTGTAACAAAGGTCCTTGTCTCCCGTTCTGGACTAGAAATCTTTTATTTCCTTGCAAATTACAAATCGTTTCCAGAATTTTGTTCAGTAAGAATGGATGGAGACATGATCCTTACAGATAACTGTAAAGAAACCCAGAAGGGGTCACTTGTACCCCCAAATTTAGGATATGGGCAGTGACCCAGAGAAGAGGAATGCAGAAAAACAGATAGCAGTGGAAGAAACCTGATTTTTGGAATGCGGTTTATTGTGGGACTGTGTGGGGCAAAGTCACCGGGCTCAGCACCTGGCACTTGTTGGCGACTTGTTTTTTTTACTCTGAAGGTGAAGTATCACGTTTCCATTTGCCTGGTAATAAGTAATATTGGAGTCCTCTCCCCGGATAACTGCAGGCTGGCATTTCTCTGCTTCCTGACTTGTTCCTTTAGTACATCTCTACCCTGAGTGGCTTTAGGACGTCCTATGATGATTTCATGTGTAAAATCATCTCCCCAAAGGGCTCGTATATTCCTGCAGGACTGTGAGTACTTCTGATTCATTCTTGGCAACTGTACCTCTACTATTTCATTAAATATGCTTTAGTGAACTAAGTGAATGAACAAAAGAACAAACAGCCCTTCACGGCCCAGGTGCAGGTCCCCGAGCGTAGGGGAATGGAGGCTTTCTAAGGGGTGCTGTAGCAACACCTAAGGCTAATGACCCCACCCCTCCGCTAATGACTCCAGCCATGTGTGGCATTCAGATGAATTCTAGAAGGACAACTCAACCAGCAAGCAAAGAGCCCAATATGGGGACTATTACTCAGCCTTTGTCATTAGAGAGTGAGTCATGGGGACCTGAGCAGAATATAAAACAGAAGGTATGTGAGTTGGGTGAGGACTGTGCCCAGAGCAGTGAAATCTTGTCAGCCCTGCCTCGCTTTACCTCCACGTCACCTTGCTGGGAATGGAAGATTGTGCAGGTGTACGTAGGAAGAGAAAACCCTGAGATGCAACATTAGACTGGACGATGAGAAGCTGTTGAAAATGTAGCAAGTTGCCAAACCGTGCATGCCAAGGGCTTGGGGAATGCCGGACCTGAGGGCTCACACTCTCACCTCCCCTGTTTTCTGCTTACCAGTTCGCTATTGACCAGAGTCAAGACAGAAATGAGAGGTGGTAGGCAGTAGATTGAGGGCAGCCTTGGGTCAAAACTTCATCAGCCTTGAAACCCGGTTTTCAAGCAAAGGCCTTTGACACCAGCCCCTTTTTGGGGTTTTATATTTCCCACGTCCTTCCACCAGCCCTTCTCGGGGCTTCACCATCTGTGACAATCACTGGTGTCACCTTCCCCAGCCAGCCCCGCCCCAGAAGTGCCCCATCCCTTCAGGTTTCCTGGCGATCATTCTGTGAGGCAGACAACTAATCAGATGGGCAAACCCACCCTCATTCAGTGGGTTCTTGGGTGATAACTCACTCTTCAGCACCTCTTCCTCATCCGGGTAACAGGCGGGTTTCAGGGCAGCCTTGGACCCTGGGAAGGACTGTGGGAAGGACTATGTCAGGCACTGAGCAGATCCTTGACTCCGCACTGCCCTGAGCTGGTGGGTGTGAGGGACAAATCTGAGAAGGCAGCAGAGCTCGCAAGAAGTAGGTCAGAAGCAAACATTGCAGTGGAGGCGAAGGATAGAAGCAGTGGTTTGGCTACCAGACTTTTTGGAAGGGAAGTGATATTAGTCACTTCAGAAGTATTCCTATATGTGAAGAGAGAGCCCCTGAACATGAGTAAGCAATAGTCCCCAGCTAGGAGATTAGCAAAACAGAAACTCAGGCCAGAGAGGAGGAGCTTACTCATGATATCTCTAGAAAGGAAAAACCAGACACACTAAATGCACTGTTGTTTCTATTTTCATATAGAGAGATTTTAAACCAAATCCAGTGTTCTGTCCTTTTTTCTGTGTGCCCTGCTCTGCATTCAATATTCAGTCAAGGTATATACCTTAACCACACATAGACCTAGTTCTGTGTAATGTGATAGAAATGGTGATATATGTAATTCTTCCATCCATGGATTTTTGTTCAGTACATATCTATACATTTAAAATACAGAGACATTGGCCACCAAGACAGAGTGATGTCTGATACATACTAGGTATTCAAAAGAGATTTATTGGATTGAATGAATAAAAAGTGGTGGATATTGCTTTATGAAATCTTTTTTAGTTCAAATCAGTTTATCATAGTTCAGTAATATAGGTCAGATTCATCTCCGACTAACCGTTAAACTACCTATTAAAAAAATGGAATGGAGGGGCACCTGGGGGGCTCAGTCGGTTAAGCGTCTGCCTTCAGCTCAGATGGTGATCCCAGGGGTCCTGGGATCCAGCCCCACATTGGGCTCCCTGCTCAGTGGGGAGCCTGCTTTTCCCTCTCCCCTTCCCCCCACTCATTCTCTGTCTGTCTCTTGCTTACTGTCTTTCTCTGCCCCTCAAATGAATAAATAAAATCTTTTTTAGAAATGGAATGGATTGCCAGCCCTGTGATTTAAGATATTTAGTTTCCATTGTTAGGGCCATTCTCCGGATAACAGCCTATAAGAATAATCCAAAGTGGGGACTTTTATTTCAGAATCTTAAAGCTATCGCAAATTTCAAGGCAACTCATCAATTCTGCTGAGACTATTTAAAAAAAGTTTTTTTAAGTTCCCTGGTGGGGGCTGGGAAATGGTTTGTTGGTCTCATGAGGACGTAGGCAGAACTAGATTGCCAAGGTTTGGTTGCTAGGGTAAAGACCCAGCATCAGACAGAATTTATATTTAGAGAGTTGTGAATTATGAAGTTCTTTCATGTCCATGATCTCATAGCCGCGCACCCCTACTCTGTCAAATATGCTGAGCTGGTTCCCTTTTTAACCAGTGAGAAACGCTGAGACCCAGAGTTGAAATAACCGGCAGGAGACCATCCCGTAATGATACCATCCCCATCGTCACTCTGATAGGTGTTTGATGACGTCACTGGAAGCGTATTGCAGTCTCTCAGAGAAAGGGACTTCCTGGGGTTCAGACACCTCAGTTAACTCCCGAGAGAGTAGACACGGTATACAAAGGTATCCTCACTCCGTATATTGCTTAAAAATCTTCGGATTAATTTAATGGCTGGGAGGAGAACCATGGGGATAGAAATCAACCAGTTTAGGTGTTCTGTTCCCTAACTCAAAAATAAAAGAGATGTTATTTTCAAATCTTCTGCTTATTAACTTAATTGGAGTTCCTGTAGCCTGCAGTTGTGTTGGACAAGTCAGAGCTTGGCATGTTTATTAGTCCAGTAGGGATGTTAGAAATGCACATGGCAGGGGCGCCTGGGTGGCTCAGTCGTTAAGCGTCTGCCTTCGGCTCAGGTCATGATCCCAGGGTCCTGGGATCGAGCCCCGCATCGGGCTCCTTGCTCGGCAGGAAGCCTGCTTCTCCTGCTACCATTCCCTCTGCTTGTGTTCCCTCTCTCGCTGTGTTTCTGTCAAATAAATAAAATCTTTAAAAAAAAAAAAAAAAGAAATGCACATGGCAAATTATCAAATATTTAAGAGGACATTTTGACTATTACCTATGCATTTCCAGGTCACAATGTAGATTTCAAATTCAGTTTGACAACCATCTTTGGATGCCTATAAGGTAACTATGTATTAGTTAAAAATCAAATTTGATAAAATAAGGAACTACTGATAAAATATTAAGTTCTGGAAAATAAAGGAAAATCTTCACAATTGTGAGACTTTTCCCACTCTACAAAAGCTTTGATTAAACCCACAATGACAATGTAAATGCTACTTTGTTTTCACTCTTATTTTTTGCCCAATGATTTCATTTTGACTCAACCATAGATTTTCTACTCCCTATTACCAACTGTTGTGAGTTACATAAGTTCTATAGGCTTGTCTGGTACTGTAATCACAATTTATAACATTTTTCTATGGGATAAATTACCCTATGCTCCCTAAAAACCAATGTAAAAAATGTATAGAACAGGGGGAAAAAAATACAACTTGGGAACTCTTCAAGCCCATTGCTTGTATGAAGCGAAACTATCTCTATGCAATGCATTGTTTTCTCCAAGAGCTGCTGTATGTGAGTATTAAGAACAATAATGAGGTGAACTATTTCCAGCTTATTCTCCCTTCTAACATTTTCTGTATATAGTACTTCACTGTTCATCAATTATCACTAATTTTTAAAGGCACTTTTACAAAGCCATTTAACGTGGACAGTGTAAAACTTTGAGGATCTTAATAGTTGTATTCAATCATTTCTCCATTAAAAATGTATTATATTGGGGCGCCTGAGTGGCTCAGTCGTTAAGCATCTCCCAGAGTCCTGGGATCAAGTCCTGCATCGGGAATCCTGCTTCTCCCGCTACCATTCCCTCTGCTTGTGCTCCCTCTCTCACTGTGTTTCTCTCTGTCAAATAAATAAAATCTTAAAAAAAAAAATAGTTTAAAAAAAAAGTATATTAAAATGTCTTAATTTTGGCCTTGTTTAACACAGATTTTTGTAAGTTTTCCCCTCAGTAATTTTTTGTTATAAAGTAATATATGGTCACTGTACAAAATAGGAAAAATTGAAAAACTAAGGAATAAGTCAAATACCCAGAATCCCACTATTCATCAAAGACCATTGTTAACAACTTGGTGCATTTTCTGGGCATTTTTAGTATAGTTGAGATGGACATACATGCACATTTTGAAACCACTACATAATACAATTTCAGTAAGGCAAAAGACATGATAAATTTTTTTAAGACATGATAAATTCTGATACAATGAAACCTCTAACAAATTTTCTGAGTATCTTTTTCTTCTATATTTTTAAATCTATTATATAAATATCATCTTATTTGGGATTTCCTTAAACCTTTTCAGCATGAAAGTGGTTTAAAAAGTCCTCCTGGCTTTTAAAGCTTACTTGTATAAGTTACTTAGTCGAGAAAGGTTTTACAGGGACCAACCAGAAGGTTTGAGGACTGCCAGTCTTGGAAGACATCCTGTCTGCTCCTCTTATGGAGGAGCATATGGAAACCAGAGAGGCAAAGAGACCCCGTCAAGTCATCCAAGACTTTCGTGGTCTCATCCTTGTCATCCATGGTCCCACAGCCCCCACTGTTTCCCCATCTAAGATGGAAATTTAGTAACACACATACACATATCACAGCAGTCAGTCCAATGAGATACACATGTATCAATAAGAATCCACCTCTGGGGGCGCCTGGCTGGCTCAGTTAGTTAAACGGCTCTTGATTTTGGCTCAGATCATGATCTCGGGGTTCTGGGATTGAGCCAGGCCCCCGCCCCTTTCAAATAAATAAATCTGTTTTAAAAATTTTAAAATAAAAATAAAATCCACCACTCCCCACCATATAGATGAATGAATAAATAAATACATATATTTGCATAAACAAATAATAGTTCCAAGTAGTGATCAATATACTAGGAAGTAAAGAGAGCAGGGCTATATGATAGAATTTAATGGTGGGTACTTAAGCTTATCTGGACAGGCTTTTCTGAAGGGATGGCCACTGAGTTGGAATCCCAGTGATAAAAGGGAGACAAAGGTACAATTATCTGGAGGGAAGGGAGATGGGACAGCAGATGGGACAGCCCTAAAGTGAATAGGAACTGGGCCAGTTGGAGAGAACCAGGGGAGTGTGGCTGGGACAGTAAGCCAGGAAACGCTAAGAGAAGTAGGGATATTGAGAAAGGAGCTCGTGGTGCCGTGTTCTAATTACACTGGGAAACTTTGGGGTGGTTCCCACCAAGGAGGAGTGTGATACGATTTCTGCTTCAAAACGAAATGTTCAGTGGCACATGGGGCAAGGACAAAAAGATAATTTAGGAGACAGATAATTTACAAGGGGAGAGATTTACAAGAGCCCAGCTACTTTGGCAAATATTCATACATAGTTGAGAAAACAACAAAACGATTATAAGTTTTCCTAAGCGATTTCACAAGTGTCTAAGTGGATTTGGGAAAGTCTGGAGAAACTTGTTTTCATGTTATGTCTTAATCAGCAGTTTGCCCAGGCTTGTGGGGAAAGAGAGGTGTACACCCCCATAACGGGGCGGGAAAAGCCCCAGGCCCTGCCCCATAGAATCAAGGGTATTCCAAGACTTAGAGGAGGCAGATTGTTTTTATTTTCAGTTCAGATAAATTGGGGGGCTCTTAAGAAAAAGAACACCTGGGGGTGCCTGGGTGGCTCATTTGGTTAAACGTCTGCTTTTGGCTCGGGTCAGGATCCCAGGGTCCTGGGAATGAGCCCTGCATTGTCATATTGCGGCTCTCTGCTCAGCGGGCAGCCTGCTTCTCCCTCTGCCTGCCTCCCCACCTACTTGTGCTGTCAAATAAATAAATAAAATCTTAAAAAAAAAAGAAAAAGAACAACCGGATTATGGACCAGCCCTAGATGCCAAGGATAATATGCAGATCACTTCCCGTAAAACGCTCATCTCCATCGGCCGCCAGAGGCTAGTGCAACAGGACATGGATGTGAAGCCAGCCTTACACAAAAGGGCAATAGTACGAAATCCCATTAATACGAAATTCTAAAGTAGGCGAAGCTATTCCAAGTGAAGGCAAATCACTTGTAGTGGTTTATGGTTTTAAGGGTGGTGGTGGGGGGGGAATAAGATGGATAGATATGTGATAAAAGAACACAAGGCTAGTCTAAGGATATTCATGATTATAGTCCTTTCAGCTTCTCTACACATTAATGAATCTTCATAATAAAATGAGAAGATGAAAAGCTAAGTGCTTTATAGGGCGTGTCCCGGGGACTGCTTGCTGCTCTTGATTCAGTAGAATTTGTCTCCAGATTTGTAACGGGAATAGCAAATTACTAGCATCTTGTATGGAGCTTGATAGACTTTGTCTTGTCTTCAAACAGAAAGCTTTAAAGTGATACTAAGTTTCTCTTTGAATAAATGGCTTCAAGCCCTAATCCTCAATGCATATTTTAATGTTCCTTTTTCTTTCTTTCCTTTTCTGATAAATATTCTGCAGACAAAGTAACTCTCTTTAACGCCCAATATTTGGGGAAAGCTGTTTGCAGATCCAAAGCCTCCCAGATCAGATAATACCATAGGGCAAGTGTGTATCCGCAGAGGTCCCCTAACATCTGTGCAGGTGTGTCTTGTGTTACTGTCACATTTCTCACTAGCTAATTTTAACAAAAGCCAGTTGAAAGCTTTTGTGTTTGTTCAGTCTTTAAAACAATTCTGGAAGGTCAATATTATTTTCACGGCGTCTACTGCTTGAGTAAAGCACGTGGTAGAGACTTAGAGAAGTCATTCAGGGTCATGTACTGAGGAGGGGCAAAACGAAAGCTTCTGGATGAATTAAAAAGTTCTCGCCTAACTTGTTTGTGATTTAGAAAAATAACAATAATAATTTTACTAATTCAGTGGTCTCACATTTAAATCTTCTTATTACTTTATATTCATAATGCGAGACCTTTGATATAAATATGGAATGAAGCCGATACTTTGTTGAATCAAGAGGCATAGGTCAAATCATTCTGATCCTCACTCTGTATTTTTAAGACCCGGTCATCTCCTTTGTGGCAGACGGCAGGAGAAAGCCTCAGAAGAAACAGCTTTGGAATAATTTCTTCTGAGACTTTAATAATTAGTCCTGGAATAGAATTCATGATGGATTTGCCTGAAATGGAATCACACAGTATATCAACTGCTCTCTTGTTCTCAAGAATGCACGTGTTGGACAGTTGAGCATTTAGGGCTCTTTGCAGTTGTTTGCCATATTTAAAAAAAAGAAAAACATTTTGCATGAAGCTTTCTAACGCATAGTTGTTTACACAGGTTGTGCAATTGCTTCCCAAAATGGTTTCTGAATCAATGTTCACAACGATAATGTGTAATGTTGGTATTATCTTCCAAATGTAGCATCTCTTTTTCTGAATGTAAAATACTAATTGTAAACAATGAGGGGTCATGTAGGTATTCATCAAGTAAATATTTTAGGAGCTCACTTAGTGTTTTTTGAATAAATGAACGAAAGCACAACTACAGTCTTTTTGAAATTATTTTTTCTATAATGTAACAGGCTAAACTTAAAGGGCATGTTTTCCTTTTTTCCTGACAAAAGGTTCTTTGTCATTGATTTAGTAATAAAAATTCTTTGGTTCAGCTGAGAGAAATTTACAAGCTGATACCCTTTATCATTTAAAATGAAAGCAGCTCTGTCTGTATACCTCAGGCTCAGAGTCCTGGGAGGGAGCTCACCGGGCTCCCTGCTGAGTGGGGAGCCTGCTTCTCCCTCCGCCCCTCCCCCTGCTCGTGCTCTCTTCTCTCAAGTAAATAAGTAAAATCTTAAAAAAAAAAAAAATGTTTAAAATGAAAGCAACCTCTACAGTTTTCATTTCTCCGGATACTGAAGAAACTCTTCTGAAATGCGCTCCAACCCTAAGTTCTAGGACACTGTTCACCTGGTTGGGATGAAGTTCAGTGAGCAGTGCTGTGCAGCCAAAATGACAGCCAATCAGTTAGGCTGAAATGTAGCCTGCCAGCTAGGAAAACAGCTTTTGTTTCAACGTGTGCTAGCTGAAAGGTCATGGGCTATTGTCACAACCCTGTACCTACATTGGTGGTGGCGTCTTTGAAGACCTTGGAATTGGGAAATCAGTCTGGCCCCGTCTGCATGCATTGCCAACAGTGTACGGATGTTCCAGACTGAGGTTGCAAACAAAGCCCATATCCCTGAGTGAGAGCCACCCAGAGATGTTGGGTCATTCCATCCAGTGCTGTAGTTGGAAGAATAATGGGATCCTTCTGCCCCTGCAGCAGATAGGGGCTCAGTATTGTCGGACTGTTGTAGTTCCCATGTGAGAGTTCTCGCTACCACCAGATTTGAATGAGACCACAGAAGAGAAGAGGAAACTCCCCATAGAGTTAAAGAGGATGTGGCGATTGCTTCACAGTGAATGTTGGTGTAAACGTTTCGGGTTGATTAGGGGGTGTCTGAACTTGCGCTCGCTGCCCTGGCCTGAAGATGCAAAGGGCAGACGGTCAGACGGTCAGATGATGCTCTTCCGAGAGTTCCCATGGGTAGGGAACAAAGAAGCCTATAAAATATAAATGTAAATTTAGAAACAGTTTCTGAGGAAAGTACCTGCATATTGACTTTGGCCTTGTTTTGGTGTTCACCCACCTGGCCCCTGATCGCAGTCTTGCCTTTGCAAACACGTGGCAGAACCTGGCTGGTTCTGAACCTAACCTCCAAAGCCAGAGGCCATATTTCTTCACTCTTACAGTAATTTTGGTTCAAAGTGCAGTCCCTTAACAAGCTGCCTGCTTCAAAAGCCCCAACCTCTTTGTTTTGGTATGCTTGCTTAAACATGCCTTTCAAAGAGCTGGGTTTGTAAATACGACTTTATTATAATCTCCTTTGCTTTTAAATATAGACCGTCAAGTGTATTTCCATAGGCTAACTTCATCCCCTAATTTAAACTATTTCTTGTATTAAGTGAAAACATTTGGGGGTTAAGTGGGCCAAGGCTGTGTCCTGCCAAAAATGCAAAGCAGTTCACCTCCACCGGTGCCCCATGCCGGCAAACAAAAGGGCCTGTTGGTTTCTTAGTAGCTGAGTATGTTTTTAAATGTGTGTTTCCATTTCATTATTTTCTAGGTATATAATTAGTCCTTTGATTTATTCTTTCATGCCTTAGTGTAGACAAATATTTTTAATCTCTGGCCAGTTGGATTTTTTTTTTTTTTTTTTTTTTTAAAGATTTTATTTATTTGACAGCGAGAAACACAGTGAGAGAGGGGACACAAGCAGAGGGAATGGTAGCGGGAGAAGCAGGCTTCCTGCAGAGCAGAGAGCCCGATGCGGGGCTCGATCCCAGACCCCTGGGATCTGACCTGGGCCGAAGGCAGCCGCTTAACGACTGAGCCACCC
>CM053614.1:82925872-82946089 GCA_028646535.1 Procyon lotor | reverse complement strand
TTTTAAGATTTTAAAATAAATTTTGACAGAGAGAGAGAACACTAGTAGGCGGAGTGAGAGAGGGAGAAGCAGGCTTGCTGCTGAGTAGGGAGCCCGATGCGGGGCTCAGTCCCAGGACCCCGGGATCATGACCTGAGCTGAAGGCAGAAGCTTAACAACTGAGCCACCCAGGTGCCCCAGCATCAGACTGTTTCTAAGGCAGGTTTGATAGAGATTCTCAAACTCTTCCTTGCCACAAAACTCATAATTACTCTTACTAAAGATGCTTATATGTGAGTATTTTTCTGTCAGTTAGAAAAGTGGCAATCCTGAACAAAAGACTTAATGTTAAAAAGTCTCTCCGCTCCCTCTGATGTGATGTGCTCCTAAGGACATGTCACCTCAGTGCTCTTCTTGCCAAAGATGCACAACCTCAATCGAATCATGAGGAAACATCAGCCGTTCTACAGAATGTTTGTCCAGTACTTTGTAAAACTGTCAAGGCTACAAACCATAAGGGTAGACGCTGGGACTGTTAGAAATGGGAAGGGACTGAGAAGACATAACGGCTAAGTGCAACATGGCGCTCACAGGCAAACTGGGGAAATCTGAGTGATGTCTGGTGCTGAGTCAACACCATGGCACCAAAGGTAATTCCGCCATTTTGTACTTGTCCCATGTGTAGGTGAGAGGTTAACAATGGTGTGAGCTATCTGGATGGTCTTTGTAACAGCTGTGTAAGTGTTATTTCAAACTCTTCGTGGGGTCTTATTTTCAAAAGAGACAAATAAATAAGCTACCAGGCTTTGGGTCGGGTCAACTTACTGTTGCTTTGTTCTTCCACGTATGATTTCTAGGTTCTCGAAAGCATGGAGGTCAGTCCTGTTTTCGGGCCAGGCCTGAATCAGCAGAAACCCTAGAAAAGCAAGAGGAAGGCTCAGACACCCACTACTCAGAAATGTCTTCTTTATGAGACATTTTAGGATTCTCGAGAGACTGTAATACGAGCAGGAGAGGTGAAGATTTGATTTGATTCTTTTTGTTATCTTCACCAAGTATCTACCCATGGGTAGATACGAGCCAAGGCACAATTTTACGGCGGGCACCTGCCTCTCTTACAGAATTCCCATCCCTTGCTGCATCTCGCCCACCACCCAACTTCCCCCACAGCCATCCCATGGTGCCACAGCTCTAACAGCTGGGCTGGGCTCCATATCTGATGACCCAAACCCTCTCAGCTCTTGACAGTAGCTGCCATGTTTTGAGCTGAGGAGATTCGCATATTTTCCCTACTTAATTCCAGTCCTCAAAATGGTCTTGTAATACAGGTTCATTTACTCCATTTTTAGGGAGGAAGGCAGGCACATGAGGTCCAGTCTGTGGGCCTGAGAGCCTGTGTTGTTCCCTCAGCAGTTCTGCCTTCTTTTCCCTCCGCCTCAAACGTTACTGGCCAGGGCCGAGGAGACGAGGGTGAACCATGTTCACAAGGATGACTCAAGTCTTTGATTAAAGTGTTCACCCCTCATAGGCAGGGGAAATTGCAATCGTGAAAACTATCAAAGAACTCACTAGTAATTAATGGTAGAAGTTCAGAAGAAATGTTTTTATGATGCTGAGAGAAAAGCAAAGGCAGCTACCAGTTCTCTAAAACACCCATTTCCCATTCGTGTTCATGTGATAGGTTAGTCGCACACACCTGTTATTTCCTTTACAGTTTTTAGAATGTCCAGTTCCTTTGGATCGAGAGGTAGAGTACGCGTGAAGGAGTCACTGAAACAAGTAACAGAAAGATTATGAACAATGCCTGCCCGTGAACAAAGTGGATTTGGGGTTTCTCTATTCCAGTAACTTCCTCCGTTACTTACCCTCTAAACGCTACAGGCAGGATATGAAGATCTCCACTGATTGACGTGCAATTTTTGAAGTGTTTAATATTTGTAGCATTTATGGAAAGTGTGTCTTTAAATTCACCAATGCCTATTCCATTACACACTGTAAAGATAAGGGAGATGTTTATTCCCTTCACACATGTTGAATTCAGAAGAGCTAGGGTCCCCCAGGCAGAGGAGAGTGGGAAGAGAATTGCAGCCACGAGACCGTCTCTGCCACGCCATCATTGTCCGTTCGACAGTAACGGCCTGCTGGTACCAGCAGCGAGGGTGAGGGTTTGGGCTTTGGGTGGTCGGAGAAGGCAATGGCGTCCTTTATTGCTGCCCTCAGCTCAGCTTGCGTTCTCCTCCTCACGATTTTCCCACCTTTGGACTTAGCCTAATTGCTCTTCACTATCCCTTGGCAGTGGGATCCAATGGCTGATGCCAGGGCCGTCTGCCCAGCTCTCGTCAGGCCATGCCCCTGACTAAAACTCGACACCTTGCTATATGGTCCTAACCTGGTTGCAGCTCGTTGTCTATTTTAAAGAACCTGGGTTGTTTTTATCAAAATGGGTAAGATGTGTTCATTTAAGAATGCTGAAAAGCAGAATAAAGGGATCAAAATGACCAGAGATTCCACTGTAGGATATTTTGAGAAGTGTTCCTTAAAGCTGTCCTCCAGGGTTGTGTCTGGGTTGTGTCACACCAGATATGTAGTTTTTTCTTGTTTGTTTGTTTTACTTATTCTGCTGTGAACATTCCTCATATTATTAAAACTATTCACGAACATGATTTTAATGGCTGTCTCACACTACGTCATAGAGAATACTAGAATAACTTTTATCAGATAAACTGCCTTTCTTCCCTTGTGTTTACTTGAACCAAATGCTTTGATCTGTGTCCTATTGCCACATCAGTCTCAAACGCCCTTCTCCACACTCCGAGCCCCTTTATTAATTCACATGCACTCCTAAATTTCCATCCCAAATGCCATCTCCACCCTAAAGTCCACTTATCTGTTGTAATTCTCCCTCTAGAATTTCCAGAGCAATTTTGGTGCCTATCTTCCAGGCTGTATCTTGACTTTGAAGTATAATCACTGAAAATCTCATTGCTCAGAAATAGGTCCTATTCCTTCCTTGCCCCGGGGTTCTAGGAGATGCAGTCAAGCTCTGCTGCCCCACTGGGAATCCCTTGTTGCTTGTAAGGAAACCACCCATTGCTGACTCCAGTGGCCACGACTGGGTCTCCAGGCTCACCCTGTGGGCCATGTTCCTCTCAGGTTCTGAGGAGGTGCTATAAGGAGTCCTGCATTCAAAGGCTCAATCAACCTTCCTGTGCTGCATCTAACACATTGTGGGGCGTGGGACTCATGGCCAGGCTTCTTTAGGATTCACAGGGTCTGGCTGACAATGGAGAATGAGGTGGCCATATGAGGACTTGCCATTTAATTACAGGTGTGGCAGAGAATTCCATGTGTTTGAGAGAATACTCATGCTCTCTCTCTCTCTGCTTGTGTGTAACAGCGATGGGGGGGTTACTTAAATCCCAAATTCGGAGACAAATTGTATAGTCACCCCTAGACATTCCTGACACCTCCTTCCTTACCCAGGGGTACTGCCCTATAGCCAAAGGGATCGGAATTGGGGATTCAATTCAATTGGGGATTCCAAACAAACTGCTTGTTGTACACAAAATGAACAAAATCAAACCCAAACCATCGCTGCTTCTATCAGTCCATTTGAAGACTCTAACAGTAAGCCTCTCTCTCTTACTTCCCCTGTGCCAGGTACTACCCTACAGTCTCATTTTCCTCCTTCCATGTCTGCTCTGCCAGACAGTTTCCTGAAGCCAAAGGATACTCTTCCATCAGGGCACCTGCCCCACCTGCCGCCCAGGAGTCACAAGTCCAGGAAGACACGGACTTGGCTGATACGAGCTCATGGGTCTGGCTTGGGACCTGGACTGCATGAACTTCAAATCTTGACTGCCATTCTTAGCTGCGGAAACGTGGGCAAGTCATTTAGATTCTCTGTTACTCAGTGTCCTCATCTGTAGAATGGGGATCCTAATCACACGGATCTCCCAGTGGTGTTGGGAGGATTCAATGCCACGGAACAGGGAAGGTGACTCTGCCCCATGGGGAACTCCTGTGAAATATGGAGGGGAGCAATCAGTTTCCACTGAAAAGACAGCTGGCTTCCCAGGGAAGGTGGCACCTGAAGTGGATACCCAGGTAAGCAGCTAAGCACGCAGGTGTTAATTATAATATAAATATAATAAATATTATAAATAATATAAAAGAGTAGTGTAACAACCTAAAATGGCCATGTAAAGGGAGGTCCATGGAATAAATTATGGTAGAGCCACCAAGGGAGCTCACAGAATGAGGACAGCTGCACCACAGCATGAGGACGATTCCTATGAACTTATCTGGAGTGATTTCCAAGATCTATTAAGGTTAAGAAGCAAAGTACAAAGAATGTAGATAGTACTTTTTGAGTAGAAGACATGACGGCGATCTGGGACGTGCCAAAGGGACTCAGGAGCCATCTGGAGAGGCTCCTACTGGCCACATGTGGGACAATTTAAGTACCCAAATGAATGACAGGAATGGACAAGAAATTGAAGAATGAGATTCCGTGACCTCACATAGAAACTAACTTTTTTTTTAAAAGAATGCCAATGAATAAATGGGATGATAGAAATAGAAAAATCACTCTTTTATACCAAGAAATCTAATCTGTCACCATCAGTAATGAAATAACATGGCCTCATATGTCACCTGATTTGATACAATGAGAGGAAATCAACAGGACCTATGCAATGCTCCTGCTCCAAACAGCCAACCTGAAGGCGGCCACGAGGAAAAACAGTCCGTGAAGCCCAACTGAGGGACACTGTGCAAAACACTTAGGCAGGACTCTTCACGGCTGCTCAGGGAAGAGAGAAGAAAAGCAAGTAGGGGAGGGGGGCTGAGACACAGTTGTTGATCAATGAAGATAATAGGGGCAGGGCATCTACATGAAACCCATGATCGTTGATTGGCTTCTGGACTGAGAAGCAGCTAAATATGACTTAAGTGTGACAGGAAGGGGAAGTCAGAATTAAATTGGATACTAGAAAAGACTACTGAGTTGATGCTAAGTCATCCTGATGTGAACCCGTCTTTCATTACTTAGGAAAATGTCACTATTTGTAAGAAAACCTGCTGACAAACGTAGGGGAGAAATGTCGCAATATCTGTAACTGTCCTCTAATTCAGAAAAAACTTTCGCCCGAGCATATACACACCCACATATGCACACACATACAGACATGAATATGAAGACAGCGAAAGCAATGGGGCCAAACGTTACAAAGTGGGGAATTTATGTGAAAGGCACACGGGTGTTCACTGCACTACTCTTGCAACATTTCTGGGTATTTGGAAATTTTTACAAAAAAGATCAAGTAAAAGGCATATTAAGGAGTAAATTGGCATTGATGAGCTTCCGAGAACAGGGCACGATATGAAGGAAGCATGAAATTTCTGAGCCTGAAGGAAGAGATCTGCTCAGATCTCTTCCCAGGATGATGCTGAGGGGGCCTGGCGGACCCCAGCTTCGTGACCAGACGGTAAGCCTTGTCCCTACGCCCCGGAGGCTTCCTACCTTTGCGGCAAGGCCCCTCACACTTTTTACATTTGCGGACGCCATCTTCCTCTACCTCGTAGCTGTCGGAACTGCAGGCACGGACACACGAACCGTGGTCTGTCACCACGTAGTTACCTGGAGGGACAAGGAAGAAAGGTGGCGAAAGCCGCACCAGGTGTTTCTGCGCCTCACACAATTGTCTCCTGTTCTCCTATAAAGGGGCCGATGAAAAGGGCCTCTAGCCTTCTGGTTTTATTTACTTTAAATAAAGAATGAACGGTTGCCCACAGAAAAGGAATCAAGTTCAAGAGTTTTAACAGCCTATCAAACCACGGTAGGGAGAAATATATTTCATCACGGGCAGGAAACAGATGGAGCAGACAGAACATGGGGCCTGCTCTCAGGTTCGGAATATCTCTTCGCAGCTCATTTTTCTGTTGGCTCAGCCTTCCCGACCTGGAGTTAAAGTCTGAAATATTTATTGAAAATAAGTGACCTTGAACAAAGCCCACTATCCCACATCTGAGGATGGATGCAATTCCCGTGGCCAACGTGCTGCCTTCTACGGTCCTGTCCAACCTTCCCTGGGCTGGGGGGCTGGTACCACCAGCTGCTTCTGCATCGAGCTGGGCACGTCCATCATCTTCTGAGCCTCCCCTGCACTTTGGAGTAATTTACTTGTGTTAACATTAACACAAATATCCATATGTTTCTGGAACTCTGTGTGTTCCTGTTTTGACTTCCCCAAGTATGTCCTCAAACATATTTACCGGACATTTGTGAGTTTTTGCTTCTGTAAATTGTCTGCTTTTGCTCTCAGGCTCTGGTTTTCGCTGGGTTTTACGTTCTACCTAAGAAGCCCTCTCTCGGAGATGATACCTGTGTCATAATTGTGGCAATTTTAAAAAAACTTTAGTTAGTTCCATTACCATGGTGTCTCATTCTATTTCTGGGTTATCTTTTCTGTATAGGAGTTAAAAGTTTTCATGTCCATAGATCTGGTTGGACAAATCTCCCTCTCACAGCTGGGCTTCCATTTTTTTTTTCTCTTCACCTCCCCGTCTAGAAATCAAGACTGGTTTCTAATGCTCCTTTCATTAACAAGTCTACACTTTCTCTGTGAGGACATAATTCCTGTCGTCATTTCCCTGAACCACTTGTTGAATGCAAATACAAACAAGCAAAACCCAACCCAAAACAATGAAAACAAACCCAAACAACCCACCCAGAAACTCCCCTGAAGTTTTAGTTCCCTCAGGAGGGACTATTTTCACCAGAATTTTAACCACTAAAGAAGGCAAGGTCTTCCGACACACTCTCTCATTTAGGTCTTTTCTTTTTTTTTTTTTTTTTTTTAAAGATTTTATTTATTTATTTGACAGAGAAAGAGAGAGATCACAAGCAGTCAGAGAGAAGGGGGAAGCAGGCTCCCCGCCGGGCAGAGAGCCCGATGCGGGGCTCGATCCCAGGACCCTGAGACCACGACCTGAGCCGAAGGCAGAGGCTTTAATCCACTGAGCCACCCAGGCGCCCCTCATTTAGGTCTTTTCAATACCCGCTGGACACAAGATCTAAACAGTGAAGTGGCCCAAATACACAACCGAATATTCTGGACTACTATGGACTCGAGAATGGATACTGGGCAACAGAGCACCAGCCATCACCTGTCACCTGTAGCGGATAGGAGACAAAGAGGAAGGAGATGCCTGATTAATGAAGGGGTTTTGCCTGTGAGGAACTCACGGGGGCACTTCTTCACGCAGGTGGCGCCAAAGCTGTATTTTCCCTCTGGGTTGACGTCCATCTGGTAGGTGGTGGGGTTGTAGAGCATGAGCGGCGGACAGGTGTCCTTGCATGTGGCTTCATCCCGGAACTTGCGGCACACCTGTCACGGGATGGACAGCATGCCCTGGTCAAGGTGGGCAAGGATGCTCAGGACTGTTTCGACTCTGGGCACGAAGCTCGGGTTACGGTTCTTCACGTCCAGGATTTGATTAAAGCAAAACCAAACAATCCACGCCCCCAACCCCCACCAAAAAAAAAAAAAGAAAAAAAAAACTAGCGAAGTACTTTCAGAAGAGTTGGAAAGACCTTAAAAGTATGATTTTTCTTGTACTGTCCTAACTGTGATAATTTATGGATTATGATGATAAAAACCCACACCGTTTAAATTAATTTACAAAACGATGAAGGAGTTCACATACTGGAGGGGTCTCTATGGAGTGAAATTAGTTTTAAACTCAATTTCCTGGGATTCCCTTATAAAGAACACTTGAGGATAGGTTTTAGAATGTATTGCCAAGCTGCAGAAACGCTAATGGGGAAGGCTACTGTGCAGAGGGGAGCAGACCACATACAGGGGTGACCCGAAGAACCCCCAGGCCGTCTCTACTCCAGCCCAGACCAACCCAGTCAAAACTCCTGCATCCAGATGCAGCCTCTGGAATTTAAAAATCTCCCCCTCTCTGACACCACAGTCTTCTGGATTCCATCTTGGGGGGGGGGTTTCCTTCTCTGGAGCCCACGAGGGTCTCATTGCACTCGGGGCTGCATCCAGGACTCACGTCTGCTGGCCCTGGTGATGCTAGGGTGCCCAAGGTTCGCACCATGGGGGCACCCTAGAACCTCTGGGTGGTGCCCACTGCCCATCGGAGCAAGGAGGCTTTTGTCAGGGCTTTCTGCCGTAACAGGGACAAGCCCGAGTGCCCCGAGACCCCGTGGATCAGGGGTGGGCGGGAGGCTCTGAGCTGTGCTGGGAAGAGCAGACGGACTGGGTTAGAAGAGCCCCAGCCACGCGCTCAAGTCTCAAGTGTCTCCGGGTACGTCCCTTATCACCTCCGGGTATTTACGCTGGGGGCCTTCCGGAGTCAACTCCGTGGTTTTAGACTGAAATGGAACAACAGAGCTGCTGGCCACCAAAAACGCTAAGGACAGACCGCTCCTATTTAGTACTGATTCTCAGCCCACGCCCAGGCCCCAGTCAGACACCGTGTGCACTGTGTCATCGGACTGTCTAACAGGCGCTACCCAGCATGCTCAGGCGAGGAAACTGAGGCACAGAGGGGTCAGAGGATTTGCCTGAAGTCACAAAGGAAGTGGTGAAGGTGAGATGATAGAGAAGGCCTTGTCCCCTGGCAAGTGCTCCCATAAATGTGCTCTGGTGGTTTCTCCCACGGGAAGCCCCTCTCAGCCACGGCCAGAGAAGCCCCCGGGGGCGGTTGGCTGAGGGGGGGTGGCAGGGTCAGCCTTACCAGGCAGTCGCTCTCGCGGGGCCCCGTGCAGCCGGCGGCACACTGGTTGTGACAGCAGTCGCTGGGGGACCTTCCGCGGCAGCGCCCCGAACACTGCTGGGCACAGATGACTTTGGTCACTGAAAAGAAGCAAAGGTCACCGGTGAGCGGAAGAGACAGGGACGGCGGAAGGGCCATTCTTCAGGGACCCTGCAGAGCCCCTGCGAACAGTAGGTGAAGGGGAGACCAGAATGATGAATTCGGTGATTCCCTGGCTCATTCAAGTTCCCGAACCTTCGCATTCTGTCCAATTACACTGAATCGTGACCTTGATTGCGCCTCTTTTTCCTACTGAATTTTTTTAAAAATTTTATTTATTTATTTGACACAGAGAGAGAGAGAGAGAGAGATCACAAGCAGGCAGAGAGAGGGGGGAAGCAGGCTCCCCGCCAAGCAGAGAGCTCGATGTGGGGCTCGATCCCAGGACCCTGAGATCATGATCTGAGCTGAAGGCAGAGGCTTAACCCATTGAGTCCCTTTCCTACTGATTTTTAATCACTTTGGAAAACGAACCAGGTCAAGTCTCGTCTTTTAGACCGGCTAAATAATTACATGCTCGTTAGAACTGAGATGCAGGGTGATATGGAAAACACATCAAATAACAAAAGTGCCTGCCAGAAAGTAGTGTTTAAAAGGATGAAACAGTCACATCACAATTAAACCAAAGGGCAGACAGTGAACTTTTAAGGTGGAGGTCCCCAGATTCCTTGGCCCCCCATGTTCCTTGATGAGGATTCCTGCAGAAGAACCCTCCTGAAAAGTATTGCTCCTCCTTCTGTGTAGATGGGCCCCCAAGGGAAAGAAAATCAAAGGTGCTGGTGACACTCAGGTAACATGGGCGAGTCTGTTCCCAGGAAAATATGCCAAACACATTGTTCAAAGAGACTGGCTAGTATGTGTGTTGCTGACTCTCCCTCACTGATGACAGATGGAGGTGCCCAACATAGCCCACAGTGGATTAACCGCACGCACAGAGATCAGCAAGAATGTCATTCATGTAACTGCTCACATCGGACCTTCCAGAGTCTCCAAAGGGAAAACACAGACAGTGTGCTATGTGTAAGGGGAGGAAAGCGGATGCACGTTTATCTGAAATTCAGCTTGCTGACTCACATTTCTGGCAATTCTCCTTTCCCGGACCCCAGCAACTTCCATTGGGACAGCTTGGATCACACTTTTGGCCTAAAATGTAAAAGTAATAGTTAAATTCGTATCTCAGAGGAAGAAAATGGGGCAGGAGCTGGGGGGTGGGTAAGAAACTGGCTGCCGGCCCCTGAGCAACGGGACATTCTAGAAACAAGGAACAGCTTTCAAATGTCTAATTCTCCATTTGTTTGCTGGTTGGTTTGTAAGAGGACTCAAATGACTTTCATGGATTTAAAAACAAAAAAGATGAATCACGTTCTGGTTTTCTTTACATTTCAGCTGCAGAAACTGAGGCAGAGAGTAATTACCAACTTGTCACGGGCTGTGAAAACTGGGGTTCAAACAGTCCAGTTTCCACATGTGTTTAGGCTTGGAGAATTAATTTTCCGGCATCGTCAACAGCGCTGAGGATGTCTAGTCTGGTGGGGTGGGGGTATTCTCACTAAGCCAGTCCCGAGTGACCTGAGGGGTCAGTGATCCTGGGGGACCTGGAGCCCTGCAGATAAAGACTCCTAGACCCAAAGCCAGACAGAGGCACGAAACACTGCTCGAAGGGCCAAATGTTCATGGTGTGCGTCACCTTGCTGATCAGCTAAACTTTAGCTACTGATTTGTGAGCTGCTGTGTGAAAATATTTGATGTCAGTCAATCAGTGTTTGCAGCGATCAACTACAGATTACAGCTACAGGGGTTCTGCAATCTCATTAGTTGTGTTTTTGGTTTTACTAGCATTGGGATACCTGAAGACCACAGCCTCCTACCTGTAGAAAGAGAACAGGCTGGGTGATGGACATTGGGGAGGGTCTGTGCTACAGTGAGTGTTGTGAATCAGGTAAGACTGATGATTCACAGACCTGTACACCTGAAGCAAATAATGAATCATCTGTTAATAAACAAACAAATAAACAAACAAGAGAACAGGTTGACCACTAAAGTCTGCTAAAAAGAGATCAGCTGTGCAGGTATCTTTCACTGCAAAGACACGGAAACTTATACGTGTTCCTATGTGTCCCAAAGTCTCCCACAGTCTGGAAGAATTTAATTCCTGATAGAATCTAGGTTTCCAAAGGAAGAGCTGATGATTTCCCAAGTTACTGTGGAACCAAGGCACCCCTTTCATGAGACTGACAATCCTTCCAATCACCCCAAGGGGTGAAGGGTGGCAATGCAATGCCAGTGCTCCTAGGAATCATGAGAGATGGTGAGGCCCAACCCCAAATGCACGGTGTGGGCTGTGCATTGTGAAGGAGACAGGGACGGAGGCAGAGGGAGAGACAGGAAGAGTGGGAAAAACAAAAACAGTACACGGAAGTGGTAAAAGTGCTTGTGTCTGGGCGGTGCTATGTTATTTTTTCTCTTTATCCTATAGCTCCTCATATTTCTCAAAACCCTCTTATAAACATGTAATAGGTTTACAAAACAAAAACATTTAAAATGAAAATGCTCAATGGCATCCTCCTGTAGTGGAGAAAACATCTGGCAACCCATGAATCAAGGTTTGCTTATAATTCTATTATGAACCCTCTGTTACAAAAAAGAAAATGTAGGCAAATTATATAAAATATGGATAATAGAAAAAAGCAAAAGGAGGAAATGAGAATCATCCAGAAGTAATCAATATACATATATATACACAAGTATACGCACGTATAAGAATTGATGTCACACTACACTTTGTATCATAACTTAAAAAAAGCTAATAAAAACGTTACGGCAATTTTTCCATGCCTTTAAATATTCTTTTACATAACATGAGTTTCTTTTTTTAAAAAAAGAGTCTATTTGAGAGAGAGCACGAGCAGGGGGAGGGGCAGAGGGAGAGGGAGAAGCAGACTCCCCGCTGAGCAGGGAGCCCATTGTGGGACTCGATCCCAGGACCCCGGGATCATGACCTGAGCCGAAGGCAGACACTGAACCGACTGAGCCACCCAGGCACTCTCGTAACATAATTTTCAACGGCATGGCTATACCATAATTTCTTTAACTAATCTCTTATTTTTAGATATGTAAAAGTTGTTTCTAAAATTCATTATAGGGAAGGCTGCAAGGAATATTCTCGCACAAAAATATTTTTTTACATTTTTGTATATTTTATATATACTTTTCCCTCCCCTTATTATTTTCTTTGAATTCTTAGACATGAGGAGCGCATACTTTAAAGTTTTCATACATACTGCTAAAATTCTGTCCCTGACCATATTTTATTAATGTATACGCTCACAGGAAGAAGATGAGGATTTCTGCTTCTCTCGATCTCTCCTGATCCAGGTATCTAAGAATCAAAAGGAATCCAAAACAAAAAACAAAACAAACAAACAAACAAAAAAAGGAATCCAAATCTTTTGCAAAGGCAAAAAATGATGCTTCTTTATTTTATTTTGACCTTTTTAAAAGGTCAAAGTTACAGTAAGAAATAACATTTTACTTTATTTCTTGGCCATCCCATGTGTGTTGGCGAGGGCTATAAACTGCTCACGTCTCTGACCCATTTTTTTTTTTAATTGAGAGGCTCACCTTTTTCTTGGGATACCTAAGATTACTTTACACAGTCATATTATCAGGAATATTGACCCTTTCCAAGGCAAGCAGATGATGCACAATATTTTCCTGCTTGTCGTTAAGATTTCTTCATATGGAAGATTTCTTGTATGCTATCTGACTGGGCTTTTCTTCAGCTTGATAATACCAATATACATCTTTATGTTTCCTTCTAGCATTTACATATATATTCAGTATTTATTATATATAATATGACTTGGAATTTATATTGGTCTACAAAATGGATGATTGATTTAATTTCCCCTTAAGAAAACCCACCTAATCTAACTTCAAATTATGAACTACATCAACGATGATATCATGTGGGGGCACACTGAGTAACCTCTTTGATTCTCAAATCCACTGTTCATACAACACTTAAGTCACTTTATGAACTTTTCTTGGATAAAAATTAAATGAGACAAGTTCTCAGAAGGCATGTGTGGCCTGAAAAGCTCTAGGCAAAGGCAGGGTTTCCCTTACCGCAAGGAGAGTGGCAGGCTCCTAATCTTGTCACTGGCTGGGTAATTAATGAGGAGAACGCAGCTGTCAGGGAAATAGTGTTCCTTTTTAAAAAATCCTTACAGTTCTGGCACTTTGATATTTTCACCTTAATAGTTCGATCATTCTGGAATGATTTACTGAATAATAAATTCTTCCCTCATTTGCTTGAAATGTCATTTTTTTTAAAAAAGATTTTATTTATTTATTCGACAGACAGAGATCATAAGTGGGCAGAGAGACAGGTGGGTGGGGGGAAGCAGGCTCCCTGCTGAGCAGAGAGCCTGATGTGGGGCTCCATCCCAGGACCCTGAGATTATGACCTGAGCCAAAGGAAGAGGCTTTAACCCACTGAGCCACCCAGGCGCCCCGAAATGTCATTTCTTTATGGACATCTAACTTAGGCTCATTCTTACTGTCTTTCTCTTACATGTCTCTGATTTATTCTTACGTGTCTACCCGTAACCCAATACTCTGACCAGTTTGCAGTTCATAGCTTTGTTATATTTGAATCTTGTTATTGCAGGAGTCTTCCTTCCTTCCCAACATTTTCTTTCACGGTCTTCCCCATGGTCTTGGTGTGCTGAGGGCAGGGGTGCCCCGTGGGCTGCTTGTTCTAGTCTACGGCAAACCCGTATTAGCCTCAGTTTTGTTGTTGTTATAAATGTGCACAATTCAGCCTTCCCACTGTCCATCAGACAGCTAAGGGAAGGCTAGGCTGGATGTCATAATACAAAATTTGCACTGCAGAATAAAGTGTGCAGTTTCTTGCCATGCTGTCAGAATACTGTATTTCTAAAATAAAGGGGCTCAACACCGAAGTTCACAGCGGGCTTATCTGTAACCACTAACAGGTAGAAGCAACCCAAGAGCTCAGCAGCTGATGACCGGATAAAGAGAACGCGCCCGATGTAACACTCCTCACCATACAAAGGTAAGATTTCTGACACGTGCTATGACATGGAGGAAACTTGAGGACGTCAGGCCAAGTGAAGCCAGTCACAGAAAGACAAGGACTATGTGATGTCCCTCCTATGAGGTCCCTATAGACGGAGAGCAGCCCAGTGGTTGCCAGGGGCTGGGGGGAGGGGGATTCCCATTGAACGGGGGACAGTTTCGGTTTTGCAAGATGCAAAGAGTTCCGGAGACGGACACTGGTGAGGACTGTACCACAGCGTGCATGTACTTTTACTACCACCGAACTGTACCCTCGAAAATGGTTCAGATGGGAAACTTCATGTTAAGGGTTATTTTTCAGTCCAATAAGCAAACCAACAAATGAATAAAATAAGATACGACGGAGTAACAATAAAGGGGTCCTAGCCAATTTTGAGGATCCACGGGAGCTCCAAAATAAAGGGGTCCTAGCCAATTTTGAGGATCCACGGGAGCTCCAAAAATAAATAAACAAACAAACAAAACAACAACAACAAAAAACCCCCACAAAGAAACTCCGACACAAAAACGTGTATCCACGGCACAGTTGAGGGAAACAGAGGAGCAGGAAACGGGGATGACTTCTTATTTTAAAGGACTGAAAGGCCAGGGAGACCAGGAAGGGGAAAGCTGAGCAGAGCTTTGGTAACCATGAGCGTGTGTCTTCAGTTTCCCACACAGCGCTGCCAAGGGGCCAAGTGCTGCGGCCCTGACCTACAGCCTGGCCCCCCGCCAGCCTCCCCCTGGCACGGGCCGCTTCGCCGATGAATGGCAGGGACCAGCTCATGGGCACTAAGGGGAATACGGACAAACGCCCCCCCAGTCCCCCTCCTCAGCCCCACCGCGGTGCACTGTGCCCAACTTTGCCTGGCCCTCTATGTAGGAGGCCAGAGGTCGGCCTCACGGGCTTCCGGACGGCCTGGCGCTGCTCTGAGGCTCAGCAGCCAGTCGGAAGCACACACAAGTGTGGCTTGTCTCATCTAGGCAAGATGGGAGAGGCCTCCGGGCCAGGACTGATGGCTCTTGTCAATGGCCACATGAGGGCTCCGCTGCCCGGAGGGGTGGGGGGTCTGCCCAATTCACAGGCACGCTGTCACCACGAGACAGACTTTCCCTCGGTCTCGAATAAGTGCTCTTCTCGTGGGCAGATTAACTGTTGACTAGTTATTTTTGGTTTGGATCAGTCTGCTTTCTGTCACCCCCCACCCCAACACGCTACGACTCTGTGTCCACTCCCCCCGCCCCCCAACCGTAGGAGCTACAGGCAGAGGGGACTTTTTGGAGCACTTACAATTGCCCGCGTGGTTCTGGAAGTCCATCGACATGTTGCTTATGAAATTGCCGTCCACGATGTCCCGCCACTGGATGGTGTCCACGTTGCAGAGGACAGGGTTGTTGCTGAAGCGCACAGCGCCTTGTAGGATTTCTGCACGGGCAAAGAACCTCGGTGACCACACCGCCAGGTCTGTAAACTTCCGCAAAGTACGCATGCATTTCTTTACATTTGGAGTTCTGCTAAAACAATGCCAACCTGGAAACAAGACCCCCCATAGAGCTCTGGCGGGTGGGGAGCGGGAGGGGGGGTTGCAGCTGAACAATGAGGGGATGACAGTGCCACGGAGGAGTTAGGCTCTCCCCCTGCAACGGGCCTTTCAACAAACTATGAGAATGCAGAAATATGGGAAGGAAGGAAGCTGTATGGAGTGAAAGTGAATGGGGTACACGGGAGGGCGTGGCAGGCACGCACTGGGGGCCGGCAAGGCCAGGAGAAGGGGCCGATGCTGTGAGGTCCTCAGTGGAAAAGGTGGCAGGGGAGTGAAGGAGGGGTGAGAAGAACCTCTAGGTACGAGGAAGAAATGGCGGACGTCAGGAATGCCACTGGCAGGAAAGACTCTGATTGTTTCACAGGGAGAAATGATCCAACATGGAAAACCAGGAATGATCAGAAAAAAGACAAGCATTAGCCGAGGGAGAGTGTTGCCCCTACGACAGCAGACAGAAACGGTTGCTGGGTGACATCTACGCACAAAACACTGCAGCTGTGGGTCGGCAAGGATAAAGTGGCTCTAGGAGCTGACAGGCCAGGGGAGCCCGAGAGGTCACGTGGTTAATGAGCTCATGCCCCCGGAGGCCACGAGGGACCCACGATAGAGCCAGGTACTCTGCCAGGTCATTTAAACACACTGTCTTAGTTAATCCTCACAACGGTGGTCCCACGACCGCCTCTAATTTAAATACAGGTACAAAAATAACACCCAGAGCCTTCCCAGGCAGGGGCTAGATCTACCAGAAGCACCAAGTTCTGCTGTGGAAAAGGGAGGGTCCTCCCAAGGAGGAGCTCGGAGGCTCGGTGGGACAGGCGGGCGTTCTCTCCAGCGGATGGAGGAAATCAAGAGAGGACAACCAGTCAAGAGGCAGCCAGAGTCAAGAGGGTAAATCTCTGATCAGAGGTCAGAACTGGAATCACTAAGCAGGGGCATCAAGGCTGCTGTGCCCATCGGGACAACAGACCCGAGTGCCAAGAAAGAGTGTACGAGGGCAGGTCACGGTGGGACCCTACCGAACACCTACAGTCTGCGATCAAGAGAAGTAAAAAGGAGGTAGCAAAGGTACTAGACGATTCGGGAGCCCCTGACCAGGTGGCTTAGAAGAGAAAGAGGTCGTCAGTCTGGAAGCCGTCATTCCTCTATTTGTACTTCCAGTATTTAATGATTTTATTCTTTGTGGTGGGCACGGAGTTAATTTTTTAATAACGGTACTTAATTAATATGGAAAATTTCACATTCAATAGTTATTTGATAACAAGAAATAATATGCACGAATACAACCCCGTACCGACAATGGAAAGAATACCAGCGTTAGGAATAACTCCTCAGTGCTTTTTCCGGAGTAATCCCCTTAATTTTCTCCCCACCCCCAGGAAGGGTGTTACAATTGCTACCCGCATTTTTAAAGAGGCGGAAGCTGAGACACAGAGAGAACCCGCTCCAGGGGCATCTGGCTGGGGAGCGATAGAACCGGGGCTGGAACCCAGACAGTCTGGCTCCGGGGTCCCCGCTCCTAACCACATCTGCCTGTCACCACGAGACAGCAGGAGGCCAGACGGGCAGATTGAGGCATGCTGAACGCACATACCATTTTGCAAAATGTGTAAATAGGCACAAATTAGTATTAGCATAAATGCAGCCCACGTGCGTGGGCGCTGTGAGCAGCTAAAGCGGTGGGCGGAAAGTCTTAGGACAGTTTTATAGGATGGCCAAACCCAGGAGCCCGACCAGAGGGCTGTGCCAGCCGCTTCGGAGCCCGGGTCTGGATGCCTCGCCTCATCCCCAGGCTTCTATCTTTCCTAGGACTCCCTCTGGTTTGCACCCTCTGCTGTCATCCCCCCCCTTTCCTGGTGGGCCCCCTTCCCATCACAAACTCATAGCACAGGGGAAGGGTAAAGACTCTGGCGGCCATTCCTGGCCATTTTTTTTTTTCTCACGAACTTGGGACCTTAGGAGGATTACTCTGCCACCATTTCTTGAGGTGTAAGATGGTAGGAGTGTAAACGCCTTCGTTGAAGGAAGGTGGTGGGCATAATGTTCCTGAGGTAACAGGACTAGCACCGCACCAGCCACATAGCGAGGGCACGCTCCCATGATCTTCACTTTTGTTTAAATCAACTTCCTGTCTCTCCTTAGCCCACTCCAAGGACACTCATGAGTGTCCTACTCACAGGAACTCAAATTCTGCGACACGGTCATTCTCCGTCCTTACCTTCAACGTCTCTGTCCTTAAGTCATGCTCTGTGTAACAGCATTCCTCTGAAAGCTGTCTCAGGTAGGGGTGGTTTTTAATGCACGTCCCTTACACCTGAGGTCCAGGTAACAGGATCGCCTGTTTAGTCACTCCCTAGGCAGGGAGAGTCTGAACCCAGTGTCTACTTCCCAGAACCACTGCCATTTCTCACTAACTCTCTGGCTATTTCCCCAGGAATATAGGACAAGTGGTAGCTGGTTGAAATCTTCCCTTCCCATCACGGACCATCTTCTTTAACTTTCACCTACTGTCTCTGGCACGCAGCTAGCATTCAGGGCATTTGTATTTGATGAACACAAGACTTCTCTGAGCGGCATTAAGAAAAGTGACGGGTTCGATGAAGACCATCGGAGCCACAGTCTCCCAGCGCCCGGGGCCTCTCACCGTGTAAGTTTCGCAGCGGAAGCTCGCGCAGTCCGGTTTTATTTGCGCCGTAGTTGGATAAGACGGACAAGGCATGGGTGTTTTCATACAGCACATTTCCTCGGATGATCTGCAGGTTTTCCAAAGGAATCTTCTCCACTGTGTTGAGGGCAATGAGTACATAGCCGGCAACTTCCTGGATGGTCTAAGGAGATTAAAATGGGACCACGCTATTTCTCTTGTGAGCAACTCCAGAATGCAACGTCAAAAATGGGTCAAGGAAGCCCAGGACACCTGAGTGAACCACGCACACGAGTGACCGACGAACATAAGGCAGGTAGAGGACGACAGTGGGGACACGGGTGGGAGGGAGTGACAGGATTTCCAAAGACTCTTGTACTTTTTTGCCCCTTAAGACTGCTGGCAATAATAAAGGACAATGTGCATGATTCAGGAGTGCTGTCATTCTCGTTTCACTTGGTGTTCAGGACAGTCAGAATAAAATGAGAGTGTTTTATTAATTTATTTTGTATTGGTCATGCATGCTCTCATATTAGAAAAAAATAAATAAAGAACCCAGAAGGCCAATTCAATCAACTACGACCAAACTCTGAAGCCTTCAGAGCTGGGTCTTTTTGGCTCGCTAGAGCCTCCTGTGAAATATTTGGGAAAGGTGTGAAGTGGTGTAGCTAGAAATCAAGTACAGTGGGAGTATTTACACCAGGGAAACAGGAAAAAGCTACAAATTGGGACTTTTTTTTCCTTAAAGAGCCAATACAGTTAACGAAATGGTAGACGTTTATTTAATATCAGGTCTACGATATAGTGGTCTATATCTACCTCTACGTAGAGGTCTATCTACCTCTGCGATATAGAGGTCTACGATGACAGTGGAATGCCAGGCTGGCCTGCTTCTCTTTGACATTATTTCATAGCTGTAACTTGACACTAGCTAGAGAAGTTGTTTTCTCATAAAATTTGCATCTGTAGGTCCCCAGGACTTGTAATCGCCAGAGCGAAAGCAAATACACTGAGGTTATATTTCCTTTTATCATATTTGGGTAAGATGATCAAATGATTGAACTAACCTTTAAGAAGGAAAGGTCATAATTCTTTTGCATGTAGGTAATTTCCAAATTCCCAAGGACCACCTCACAGTTATTGAACATCCTCTGAAGGCTCAGAAAGTGGTCTTCAAAAGTGCCCAACTGGGTGAGCCGGTTACTTGTGCCTTGGCAAACTGCAAAAAAGGAAAAAAAAAAAAAAGATATCACATGAAACGCCAAGTAGCAAAAGTATAATAAAAGGTTCTACATTTCAACTAACTTTGTGAGTTTCAATGACTTTCAATATTAATTTTGAAAAAAAGTCACTCAAGACCAATGGGACAAGAAAATGTTTGTCTATACAAGGTACAGTACATAATAAGAGAGAGCTCATCCCTATAATGCAGGGAGTCATTTTTAAGTGTTAAAAATTCAAGGGGAAATAGAGGGAAACTCTATGAAAATCTTTAAGACGACACAGTCTTTTTTTTTCCCTTCAAAGATTTATTTATTTATTTGAGAGGGAGAGACAGCGCATGAGCGGAGGGAGTCCCAAGCAGAGCCCGACACAGGACTCCATCGCAAGACCCTGAAATCACAATCTAAGCCAAAACCAAGAGTCAGATGCTTAACCAACTGTACCATCCAAACACCCCAAGACAAAACAGTCTTTTAGGGCTTTGGGAGAACAACAACCAAAAACACGTGTATCATAAGGTATTTAAATAATATAATGACAATGTTGAGCTAATAACTATATAATGAACTTTTTGCTTTACAAAAAAGATAGAATATCACATTACTGTGTGTCCAAAGAATGTTTACAGACATAGCATCTGCTGGCCAATATTTTCTGACCACGTCGTACAACTTAAAATCGGTGGCAAGAGTGTCGATTAAAATCCAACTGGCCAGGGGCGCCTGGGTGGCTCAGTCGTTAAGCGGCTGCCTTCGGCCCAGGTCAGATCCCAGGGGTCTGGGATCGAGCCCCGCATCGGGCTCTCTGCTCTGCAGGAAGCCTGCTTCTCCCGCTACCATTCCCTCTGCTTGTGTCCCCTCTCTCACTGTGTTTCTCGCTGTCAAATAAATAAAATCTTTAAAAAAAAAAAAA
>CM053614.1:82894500-82925372 GCA_028646535.1 Procyon lotor | reverse complement strand
GGTTAGTTTTTTTGTTTTATGTTCAAGAAATATTGAACCGTGCATATAACTTTAACCATGGACAAAGAAATAAACAACCATGTAACCATTCTTGAATTTTTTTGCAATCAATAGAAAGTAGTCTGTCAATTCTCTGGGAATCTTGAGATTGATATAAAGCTTTGAAGGTCCTCAAATAATGACTAAAAATAAATTAATAGGAAAGTACAATTGAGGGACAGAGGCAGAAATTTGTTTTGTTTTGTTTTGTTTTTTTAATTTAAAGTAAAGGGGAAATTTTGTGAGGAAGAGAATTACAGATGACTACAGGAAGCCTTCCTTCTTTCACTCTCAGGGTCTGGGCCACAGCATAGATCCAGAAATATTCAGGAGCAAGATGAGAAGACCAAGTCCAATTCTGTAGGAACCCTTTAGCAGATAAGCTCTAGTAACCTGACCTTATCTAATTGATAGTGTTGTTTCAACAAGAAATATCAGTGTGATCCTTACTGCTCCAAAAGGGACCCGAGTCTCACGGTTTCCACATCATTTTAAAGAGAGAAGGAATTGTGGCACCAGGGTGGTTCAGTTGGTGAAGAGTCTGCCTTCGGCTCAGGTCATGATCCCGGGGTCCTGGGATCAAGCCCTGCATTGGGCTCGGTATTCATCGGGGAGCCTGCTTCTCCTGCACCCCCCCCAAATAAATAATAAAATCTTAAAAAAAAAAAAGAGAGAGAGCGAGAGAAAGAATTAAAATAACGATGTTGGTGGTGCCTCTCTGTTAAAAGATCGTGTCTAGTAGCAAGTGCTCAGTCTGCAAGATTGGCTCCTCCCGCAGGCATTGTAACTCAGGGGAGAAGGGAAGAAAAAAAAAAAAAAACAATTGGGCATATTTGGTTTAATTGATGACATGAGGGAGGACTTATGGAACATGTTGTGGGGTGTAAACACTAATTGTTTACTGGAGTGAAGACCTGTAGTTAATTACCAGGCAGCTTTCAGCCTTAATAGCTGTCACCACTATTTTGTCTTTTCAATCAAACACGGTCTTCTTGCTTAACATTGATCTAGACATCTTTGAGGACTAGCGAAACTCTTACAAGCAAAAGTTTTCAGTTTTCCTGAAAACTGTGTTCCACACTTAGTTTTTATTAATAGCCATTGAGTAGGTTCTGTCGTCTCTCTTTTCTTTTCCTGTACCTTAGTGACAGTTAATCATTTCTTTCCAGCTTACTTTAAGTATCTATGAATCTGATATTGGGGAAGAGGTCACCTCTTAAGGACTATTTTTCAAGTATTGGCTTGTTTGCCTGAGAGACAAAAACTGCCTTGTAGAAAAATGCAGGGGAGATGTTTGGTGATAAATGAAATTGGTGTATTTGTTGAGGGGGAAGATGACCAAGGATTCAGTTAATACGGTCAGTTTATGATATTACAGTATAGTCCCGATTCCCAACGGTTACATGTTGACCTTAAATTTTTTTGCATTGCCAAGAAAGGGGATTTGTATCACCTGAAATTTCAGGTGGATTAACTCAGAGGGTTGTAACCACCCAGCATTTTGAAGCCGGATCGCTAGAGACGGGACTGATCAGTTTCCTTTCTTCTCTCAGGGAGCCAAGGGAGTTTGTGGAGAATTCCGAGTGCATACAGTGCCATCCAGAATGCCTGCCCCAAGCCATGAATATAACCTGCACAGGACGGGTGAGGAGCGCATTTGAAGTTATTCCCTCCTCCATCCTGGGGAGAAGGCTTCCCATCAGCAGGACCAAAACAGTGAGCCAACATTACTCCACAGCTGCTAAATGCAGCCATCCAAGCCCAGACAAGGGGCCTTGTGACCTCACAGCTGCGTCAGAGAGGCTGTGGTTGAGTTGATGTCATCACACAACCCGTCTTGCAGGAGCACTCACAAGTTTAATAACATCTACTCTTCCACCAAAGTATTAGTAGGCTGCGTACATGGTCAGCCAGTTGTCACTTTTTCTGACATCTCTTGCCATTGCTTCATCCCTTTAATCAAACATCGTCAAATTCTTATTTGACATCAGTTCACAACTATTCAAAGCGTTTTTCTATTTTATGGAAATCTTCATCTTTTTTTATTATGTTCAATTAGCCAACATATATAATACATCGTTAGTTTTTGACGGAGTGTTCGACAATTCATTAGTTGTGTATAACACCCAGCGCTCGTCACCACACGTGCCCTCCTTAATGCCCATCACCCAGCTACCCTATCCCCTCACCCCTCTCCCGTCTGTAACCCTCAGTTTGTTTCCTGGAGTCCAGAGTCTTTCATGGTTTGTCTCCCTCTCTGATTTCTTCCCATTCAGTTTTCCCTCCCTTCCCCTGTGGTCCCACACTATTCTTTATGTTCCACACATGAGTGAAACCATGTGATAATTGTCTTTCTCAGACAATGACTTATTGTCATTCAGCATAATCCCCTCTAGTTCCATCCCCTTCTATGTAAATGGTAGGTATTCGTCCTTTCTGATGGCTGAGTAATATTTCATTGTATGTATAAACCACATCTTCTTTCTCCATTCATCTATTGAAGGGCATCTCAGCTCCTTCCACAGTTTGGCTATTGTGGACATTGCTGCTACTCATATTGGGGTGCATGTGCCCCTTGTTTTCACTACATCTATATCTTTGGGTTAACTGCCTAGTAGCGCAATTCCCGGATTGTAGGGTAGTTCTGTTTTTAACATCTTGAGGAACATCTGTACTGTTTTCCAGAGTATGGAATACAACAGCTTGCATTCCCCCAACAGCATAAGAGGGGTTCCCTTTCTCCACATCCTCACCAACATTTGTTGTTTCCTGCCTTGTTAATTTTTGCCATTCTAACCAGTGTAAGGTGGTATCTCATTGTGGTTTTAATTTGTATTTCCCTGATGTCGAGTGATGTTGAACATTTTTTCATGTGTCTGTTAGCCATTTGTATGTCTTCTTTGGAGAAGTGTCTATTCATGTCTTGTGCCCATTTCTTGACTGGATTATTTGTTTTTTGGGTGTGCTGAGTTTGAGAAGTTCAAAGCATTTTTAAAGATTTAGCAGAACTTTCCAAAATTCAGTTTTCTATCTATATGATATTGTAAAGAATATAAGTGAGAATTCAGGTTCCCCATCACATCAATATCCTATTTGTCGTTCATTCTTAGTATTATGTATAAGGACATCCGTGTGGATTTGAGATTCCACAGCCATACCTAAATCAACTAATTGAAAATGTTTTTCAGAAGTTCTCTCTGATCTGGGCAGAAGGCTGTGTTTTGAGGCATAGGCTGCCAACGTGGCGGGTTATGAAGTAAACCATTGGTTTATAAGTTCACATGGTGTCAGGGTACATTTTCATCCTTGAGATAAATCAGTTGGTGATACTGACTTAGTCATCTGATTGCTCTGGTTCTGAGAACACTTAGTCTTTGGACAAAATGGAGACATTGGAGAACTTCACCAACAGACACATCCCTCCCTACCTGTTTTATTTCAGTCCCTTTGTGAACCGTGCGGGCACCCCCCCCAGCAGTCCCAGGGCTTCCATTTCTGAGTTTTTCAAGGACACTCTGAATTTGACAAACAGAATCAATGTTGGCACAATCTAGTGTTCATTGTGCCGCCACCTTATTGTCTCTCAAAACACAGAGATGTAGGCTTTCTTAAATTTGCCATAGCAAGCCTGGCTTACCACAGAGCCTCCCTTTAAGTTCAAACGTGTTACGCAAGAAAATCCATCTGAGCAATAAAGATGTAAATGTCCTCCTAGACTAATTAGATTGTTTGGACAAAGAAGGATGCCCGTAATCTGTTAAGCAAAATGTGTGACGAAGTATTTAGTATAGTAATGTATGAAATGCCTTTGAAGTCGGGAAGGCTTTCTAGTAAGCTCTTAACAGCGGTCCTGTCCAGCGATGGCAATCCCAGATGAGCCTGTCATTTTTCTACTTGAGGAACTTCTATTATTATTTGGCTGTTTTTACAATAAGTATTTCAAGTAACACGTTACTTCAGTTTTGGAAGAGAAACATATAGAGCGAGGTCGTCCTTGATCTTGGCAGGGACCGGACAGCTGCATCAAGTGTGCCCACTACATCGATGGCCCGCACTGCGTCAAGACCTGTCCGGCGGGCATCATGGGAGAGAACAACACCTTGGTCTGGAAGTTTGCAGATGCCAACCGCGTGTGCCACCTGTGTCATTCCAACTGTACCTACGGGTGAGTGAGAGCGCATCAGGTAAAGATGTAGGACACAAGTGTGTCCTGTGCTAATTATATGTAACCGAAAAAGAATGAATCGAGTGGAGGACAGGGAGCAATTTTTCTGACGCAGTTAAGGATTGTATGAGACGGCTTCTTTTACTTCGTATTCGGCAGTCATTTCTGCAAATCAGCTTTTCCAGAGACCTCTTTGGCTCGCTACTCAAATCCACTCTCTTCCAGCACCTGGCCTGTTGCTGTCCTTGCCAGTCACCTCTTCAGATGTAAACCGGCCTTTCTTTCCCTCTGAGCTACTCATGTGTTCGTAGTTTCCTCACCTGGTCACCCCTGCAGCTCCCCTGCAGCTTCTGACGCTGCAGAAATCCCTGCATGTGGTCCCAAAATTTAAAATTTTGATTTGCACTCACTTTGCATAGTGTTCCCTTTCGGGGACTGCCAGGCGTTGTGGGGGAGAAAAAGCGCGTGAGCTGAGATCCTTTGAGGAGGATGTGAGTTTACTAGTCAGTGGTCATTCATTAGTGATGCCTTTTATCTTTGACTTTTGGTTTCCCTAGGGGATTATAGAGTGTGCATCCCATGGCCTGAAAAAGCCTGTGTGTGTGTGTGTGTGTGTGTGTGTGTGTGTGTGTGTGTGATGTAGGGAGGAAGGCCCAAAAGCCCTGGGGTGAAAGGAGCAGGAGAGCGTGGAAATGGGGACCTTCCCCTCTGAGAGAAATGTACAGATCCCAGCCCTTGACTGACATAGGAAATGGGGTGCTCGAAGGCACCCCTGTCCCGTTCACCAATTTGAAATGTAGTCCTTCATCCTTTCCCAGGCCATGAAATGGTCATCTCCCCACCTCCTTTTTCAAACTGAAATACAGCTGACACACAATGGTGTATTTGTTTTAGGTGTATAGCACAGTGACTCGATAATACCATTCATTATGCAGGGCTCACCACAAAAAGTATAGTCATCACCTGTCACCATACAGAATTATTACATTATTGACTATATTTCTATGCTGCACTCCTTATCCCCATGACTTAATCATGTTACAACTGAAAGTTTGTAGCTCTTAACCCCTTCACCCATTTTGTCCCTTCCCCTTACCCCCTTCCGTCTGGTAACCACAGGTTTGTTCTCTGTATTTATGAGTCCATCTCTGTTGTTGGTTTGTTCATTTGTTTTCTTTTTTAGATCCTATATATAGATGGACTCTTATGATATTTGTCCTTCTGTCTGACTCATTTCAGTTAGCATCACACTCTGTCGGTCCATCCATACACAACAGCATGAGTTGTCTTTTCCGTGTAATTAGAATAATTTGCTTTCCTACTGATGTTTGTATTGGCAAACACTGCTGTTCTTCAGAGCCCACATATTTTGCCTTTTTACATCATCCTGGAATCAAAATAAGGGATGGTGGCCTCCCCCACTAGAATGGGAGCCCAGCTGCTCAGGGGTCATGGACGACCAGTGCTGTCTCTGCTGGATGTAACACATTTCAGTCATGTGGGCGGGGATGAAGCCAGCCCCGCCCCTCGCCCCTGGATTTCTGGATCTGAAATCATCACTGTCATTTCCTCGCCACTGAGACTTGTCTTCACTCATCTGTTCCTCCCTCCCTGCCACTTAATCAGTATGGCTCTAGTCTTGGGCCCCCTCCTCCCCGGCCCGTACTGACATCCTAGAGCCAGATGTGAGACAACTATACCTATATCACCAAATGGACGTGAAAGTATCTCAATAACGAAGGCCAGAAACTGTCCTCTTGGCTCAATGCTAGAACAGTCCCTGTCACAGAGCACACGCTCAGAACTACTTGCTGGGAGAATGAACAAATGAATAAATGCGAAGTAGATAAAGGATTAACCACTGCTGCAAAATTGGGATTCTTGGTGATCTTAATGACTGGAGAGTAATTTAAACACGTTGCCTTGTGACTTAATTAAAAACTCTCTAAGAGCCGCCTGGGTGGCTCAGTCGGTGAAGCATCTGCCTTGGGCTCAGGTCATGATCCCAGGGTCCTGGGGTCGAATCCCACATGCTTCTCCCTCTCCCTTTGCCCCTCCCCCACTCATGCTCTTTCCCGCTCCCGTTCTCCACTCTCTCTCTCAAATAAACAAATAAAATGTTCAAGAAAGAACTCTCTCAGACAAGATACTGAAGAAGTGGAACGATTAAAATGTGTGTTTTTCTCTCAATTCCTACAGCTGTGACGGGCCAGGTCTTGAAGGCTGTGCGAAAAATGGGTGAGTGTTGTAACGGTGTCCGGTGGACATTCTCAGAAATGTCCGAAGACCGTATGGGCAGAGACAATACTTTCCCGCATTTCTGATTGCCCTCTACATTGACAGGTTCTTCTCTGAGCACGGCATCCCCAGCTGAGACCACCCTGCTGATTGCCCCCGCCTCTCCCCTGCCTACTTTGTTGGTGTGTTCGGGGGAGGGGACACAGGGTGTGAGCACGGGGACCTGCTCTGTGTGCCGCTAGCACTCAGTGCCTAGTGGAGCCTGTCTCTGACTTCTTTCATTACACCAGTTTTCTGGATCCTTCTCCTAGCTGCTCTTCTTTTCGTCCTGGCTGACCCATTGGGCCCTATTTCAGACCTTCGGGTTTGATGAAAGAGCTCCAGCTTGGGGGGATTTTCTCCCCTGACTAACCCTTTCTAAACAATGGCTTCCTTTACCATTTCATTTCTGATACATTTGCCGTCATTACTTGAAATGCAGCGCTAAGGAAAGCAGAATTGGGAATTCCTGGTCAGACTCATCAGGAAAGTGTGTGGTATTATCAATTAACAATGTCAAGCAAGGAATCGGAGTTATGCACAAGGCACCTCTTTGCCATCCCTGACATACCCGACACTAACCAAACTTCCAGGCACCTCTTCCACTTCTAGTAATGTCTACACAGTCCCTTCTTCAACAACCTGGCTTCCATGTTGGCTGACTCTTCTGCCCCAGAATTAGCCATGATAAAAAATCCTACCTACTATCAAGTGAAACATGAAAGACGAGTAAGGCAGTCTCTCAGAGATAAAAATTTCCTTTCATCCCTTCCTCTTTGCTGAGCCTCCATCAGCAAAATTTGTCCTATCTTCACACTACAATCAGTACCTTCATTATGAGGTTTTTCATGAAAGCCCCACTTTGAAACTAGTCAGTGACCGTTTGTTGTTATATTGACTCTTTATTTTTTCTTCACTTGCCCTTACTACAGCTCCCCATGGAACACATGCATACTGTGTAATAAATTATCCTTTATATCATTCTAATGTTCCTTTCAATATACTAAAAACTCATTAATGCAAATTGCATTAATTGGGGAGATGGCATAATCCTGGAGACAAGTTTTGCACTCAGTAAGGAGAAAGTGTTGTAAATACCATTTTCATGGAGCACCTTTGGCTCTTAGAAGAAATTTGTAAGGATGTTGGGATATTTATGTGCTAATGAAGTTTGCCAGAAGCTCAAAGGGAATAGATACTTGAGAAGAATAATTTTATAAGGATTCTAAATTCAGAATCCACAAATTCAGATAGTTCTTGCCCCCAGTGAACTCCAGAACCTTTGTTTTGAGGTTTTTGCTATCCCTGAAATCAACCACACCCGCAGTGGGAAGGAGTCATGTAAAGTGGTTTGCTGGTACACAGTGACGTTACTCATTTATGACAATGATGCTTTATATGGTGAAATCCTATCACTTTATAACCTCCCCCAAGCTTATTCATAAAGCATTTCACTAGGCTGCGGTCCCATCTTGAAAGCCTAGGACCCTTCGAAGAGGCTCAACATTATGGAAAGGGTGCCTTTACCCAGGCCAGCCAGGAGACAATGCATGTCTTATGTAGTGGGTTCTAGGCTTCAAATGAATGGAGAGATTCTGGGGATAAATGCAAATTCATATGAAGAGCATTATGGAAGTCTGAGTTAGTTTTTGAATTATGTGGTTTCTCAATCAATAGATTAAAATATAATTGTCATATGGAGATGTCCAGATGATACCTCAATTTACAAAAATGTAAAAAAGCTGGGAGGGAGGGCCTCCTAGGGCTCAAGAAGGTGGGAATGCTACCCTAGAAACTCTTTGTGTTCTTTCCCCTCTTTAGAAGCCACATGGCATCTACTTTCTGAGATAATGTTGAATGATGTCAACGTATCAGAAAATGCAGGAAATCATAAAAAGCCAACGTAATGAAATCTGTCAGCAAGCCTCTCTTTCCCATGTCTCCCTCTCATTCCAGGCACAAGATCCCATCCATTGCCACTGGGATTGTGGGCGGCCTCTTCCTGGTGGTGGTGGTGGCCCTTGGGGTGGGCCTTTTTTTGCGCCGGCGCCATATTGTCCGAAAGCGTACGCTTCGTAGACTGCTGCAAGAAAGAGAGGTGAGTGGGTGCCCAGGCCCGGCACACCCCGCCCCGCCCCACTCGTGTCCCTACCCCCAGCATCCCAGTCGGGAACAGGGGCTCTCCTGCCACATCTTGGCATTCACGAGTTTGTATTTTAAATATGTATTTGTATTATTATGTTTTCTTTCTGATGGTGGAAAAATCAGAAAGAATCTCTGGATGTCCCATTATAAACAATTAGTCACATTTTGGTACAGCTCTGGGTTGAAGTAAGTCTCACAACATGGCTACAAAGCCGTGGGGAGTCCTGTGTGACCTACAACACACATGTAGCTCACGGAAGGCCTTGCGAACAGGTGGAACCCTGTGGAGGCACAGGGTTGAGCAGTTACTGTGGAAAATCCCATTGTCTCCACAGTGCTGTTGCTTTTTGTGCCATTTGTGACTCACTTGAAGGTGTCCTCAGCTGGCGTCCTTATGTCCCACGGGGTGTCAGAAGCCAGAGTCCCTGGGAGAAGAGGCCCACAGCAGCTCATAGCATAAAGGCGCTTGCGTGTTAGGACGCCCAACAGACTCCCAAAATGACCAACCCTCTAAAAAGTTTCCTCACCCAAATTCTCTCAGTCCAGCTAATTGACTGGAAAGAGAAATCGCAGTTGTTCAGATGGAGCATTCTGTTGAAGGACACCCGCACCAGGGAGTCCCTCTGGCAACATTTCTCCTGTGAAGTTCTTTGCGAAGGCGTGCATTTCCTCTTTCAAGTGAGCATGACAGGTCCTTGGGGCTGAAGCACAGCCACACGGGGCTGCGTCTGGGCCTGGCAAACAGCTGCCTCCACACCGGCCTGAGTGTTGAGGCGGTTGGCTCTTCTTCCTTGTCTCTCACAGCTTGTTGAGCCTCTTACGCCCAGCGGAGAAGCTCCAAACCAAGCTCTCTTGAGGATCTTAAAGGAAACAGAATTCAAAAAGATCAAGGTGCTGGGCTCTGGTGCATTCGGCACGGTGTACAAGGTGAGGCCACCAGGATGTCGAGACTTCTGGGGACACGGGTTGGTGGTCTGTCTTCTGTGTATCCACTTCATCTGCTCTTTGTGTTGCTCATGGCTTGGGGCGTTCCAATGTCTTCCCCAAGTTCTCAAGAGGAAATCTTGTATAATCATGGTGACAAATTAAGTGGTGACCCATCTACAGGCATCAAAAGTTTTTAGAGACAACAGCAGTGAGTTTGTAAAGGGGTGGGTGGCAGAGAGGAAGTCTGAAGGAGGGCTGCTATCCCTCTGTGACAAGGCCCAGGCAAAGCCCAGGTCAAAACAGATCCCCTTAATTTGTTTGTTCTGGGTCCTGTTGCATCAGGTCTGATTTCAGTGAGGCCGACATCCAGTATCTCAGAATTCTGGACAAAATGGTCTGTGCTGACGTTGTAACTGGCACAGGCTTAGGGTTTTTTATCTAACGACTCTGACTCATGGAATATGATAGCAGAAGAGCTGCTGGGTTGTCATGGCTCCCAGCTCTGATGGCCTTGGAGTGCAGACCTGTGCTCAAGGTCCCTCGCCCTTGAGGACGGTGTCACTGCCAAAGTCTGGCCATCTCATGAGTCGGCATGTTGCATAGTGTGACAATTGCCAGTTAATGTCGTTTCTCCCTCCTCGTCACAGGGACTTTGGATCCCGGAAGGCGAGAAAGTCAAAATCCCCGTGGCCATCAAGGAATTAAGAGAAGCCACATCTCCAAAGGCCAACAAGGAAATTCTTGATGTAAGTTTCTCCTTTGCTCTCTAGCTGTCCATAGGCCTGGACGTCAGAAGCCACATTTTCACGTGTCTAGCAGCACATTGTCCTGTTTTAGACTTTTTTTCATCATTGCATTCTAACTGTGCACTCTGCATGTCTTTTTATCTTTCTTGCTGCAGTGGGTATAATTCCCTCAGGGTTTCTCCTAGAGAGAAGAGTCACATCTTCCATTCTACTCTCTCTCTCTCTCTCAAAATGATAGAAACTCACAATCATTGGCTGTCCACCAAGGGCCAGTCTAAGGACTTGTTGCTTTGCATACACTCTCGCTGTGAACTCTCCTGACCAGCCTGTGGCATTAAGAAGGTTGTTCACGCTTACGTGGTTGGCCCGGGATTCCAGCCCATCGCTATTTCTGCCTCCGAAACGCATGCCCATTTTGCTCCGCCAAGTTATCTTTGAAATGACTTTTTTAAAAGTGTCTAGGATTACAATATGATGCTCCATAAACTCTAGAAACAGTTGCCCATCTTCCATACTTGCCTCACCAAATAATTTATATTTTATTTCTGGTGCCCTCTCTGTTAGTTTATGGAGTGAGACTTTGGAATGTTCCACAAGATTATTTTCATGTGTTTACTTTGAGTCCCACTGAACACTGTGCACCTTCTCTGGACCCTAATTAGCCAATAAGGGGGCTTCATCCTCTTAAACAGAGGTTGGCCAAAAGAGGGGCCACCATGGAATGTGGGAGAGCCCGCTTCAGGGGATACTCAGGAAGATCCAGTGCACAAATGAGGTCTTGTTGCTAACACCATTGGCCTCTGAGTGCAGTGGGATGATGCAAACTTTTGCTCTCATCCCAAGGCAGAGCCAGAGAAAGAGAAGGTAGAGAGGTTAGGGAAACAGAGTCAAAGAAAACAAAATGGCTGCCTCAGAAATCTAGAGAACTTAGTTGTCTGGTAGTCTAGAAGGACAAGAGCCAAATGTGATATTCCCCCACTCTCGTTTCCAAGCTACACAATATATACCAAGCCAGGCAAACGTGGGCCTTTTAAAAACCACGTTTCAACACAGTGAACTTCCCAATGGCATAACCACTCTGGACCTCAGAGTGGTTATTCCTCCCGCAGGCTTCTTTCCTGTATTATTATGGGGAGATTCCCACTCTGGCACACTTCTCTATGAAAGACGACGTATTAGTAAAGTGCAATAGCAAATCGCACACTTTGAAGATGTACTTATCAAGCGAAATTATCTTTCCTTTTAATGGCGCATAAGTTCACATGAAGTCCTGTTAACATTACGCCAACTCATGTCGGCATAACCACAAGAAATACGTTCGGGACGTCTCTTCACCTAGCGCCTGGAGCTCCCTCACCAACACTGTTAGAAAGAAATTCTTTTTTTTTTTCCACCGAATTTGCTTCCTTAAATTTGTTCTTCTCGACTCCAAGACATTCTAATAAGTCTCACAAAATGATGTTGAGGTGTGAATTTCAGCAGTATTTACAGCGCAGAGTAAGGGTGCTTTTGAGGACAATGGCTCTGCTCTGGGAGGGAGTTTTCACTGCAAAGGACCTCCCAGGCCCCTAAAACTGGGGGAGACCTGCTTTTGTGGGGTAGAGGAGGGGTGGAAGATAAACATCGGGAAGTCTAAAAAGTGAGTCCCTCTTTTCCTCTTGTTCCGCCTCTGTCCGGCTTTCTTCTGTCTCCATTTTTTGGAGAAGTTTTGTTTGTTTTGTTTTGTTTTTGAGCATCCCTCTCCCGACCCCCTGTGTTCCTGGGATATAATTTATAATTGGCACACAGCATGGTGTAAGCTCAATGTGTACAGCGAGATGGCTTGACTTCCACGGGGATTTACTAGGGTACATGTCGCTGGCATCCTTTATTGCCTGTAGATCCAGTAAAAAGAAAAAGCAAAGGAAGAAAACAAATATCTCCCTGCTGTGAGAACTGTTAGGATCTACTCTCTTAACTTTCTCATACACCAGACCGCAGTGACAACTGCTCCTTTTCTCCCTCTGTTATTTTATTCCTGCCTTTGATTCTGGTTTCTGCTCGACTCTTTTCTTTCCTGTCAAACATCACAGCCGTCACCGTCTCTGGGTGACAAACCGGAGTCCTTGCCATTTGCTTTTCCCGAACCTTAGTCTGCCCGGAACTCAGCCATCAGGTCGGTGCAGGGCGAGGCCTGGGTGACGGGGAGCCCCTGAAGGAAAGGAGGAGCAGGGAGAGGCTGCTAAATTTAGGAAGCAAAAGCTGTGAGTCCAAGGCCACTTTCTTTTCTTTTTTTTATTTTTAATTTTTTTTTAATTAACATATAATGTATAATTTGCCCCAGGGTACATGTCTGTGAATCGTCAGGCTTACACATTTCACAGCACTTAACATAGCACATACCCTCCCCAATGTATTTTTAATTTTTTATTTAAATGCAGTTAGCCAACATAGAGTACATCATTCGTTTCAGATGTGGTGTTCAGGAATTCAGTTGCGTGTAACACCCAGTGCCCAGCACGCCACGTCCAAGGCCGGTTTCAGCAGGGAGCTAAGGAACAAGTGAATTCTGAGACAGGACAGCCCATCGGGCTGCCTGCGTCCTTTGAAATGCTCACCCTCACTTGTAAATGCTTCTGCTCCCCAAATACTTGATACTCTGATTCCCGCCCTGGGATCAGGTCCCGAAGTCCTGCATGGCCGCGTGGCAGCCTCTAGTTTAAGCTGTGGCCTGAGGCTTCGCTGACTGGTAGTTTCAAAAATGTAGGGACATGTACCCTTAATCCCGAAGGCTAAGCCTATGCCTCTCCTGAAGGAGTGGAAAATCCTGAGGATTCCTTTCCCCCGGTTCTTTAACCTAAAGTAGTTCACAGAGGAAGGAGCCGAGCAAGAAGGCGGGCACCCAAGATCATTTTGGCACCTGGGACAAAGTCATAGACTTTCAAGGTCGTGGAGCCTCAGAGCCACCATGTGACTCGGACATCAGCCTTGGGGTCTTTGAACCGGGGCTCCTGGCCATAGCATCGGGGTAGGGATTGTTGTGAAATACCAAGCATTCCTGCTGCGGGCCACAGTACACCTTTGAGATTCCAAGATAAACAGCTAAGAACAGAGCTCACTTGAACTTCTGCAGCGCACCAAACAGGACACGCGTTGGGACAGCGTCCCCATTGTCCTTGGGGGTGGGGCGGAAGTGATGACCTCGCTCTCTTGCTCTATCAGATTTTAAGAGGATGGGGATCTGGCTGAGCTCCAGGCTCTGTGTGGCCTGACACCCACGCACGGCGCTGTCTTCCTCGATCCCCAGGTCCAGGGCAGCTCCTCACGGCCCCGCAGCAGATGGGCTGCTCAAACTTGCTCTGGTTTGCAGATTTTTCTCCCCTCTAAAATGAATACAAGATGCTTCCAAATCCCAACCAGATCTTGAGAAAATAGGAGCGGCCAGAGGATTTCTTTGGTGTTATGGTTGTACGGTTTCCCAGACTTGGGGGAGAGACGTGAATTTGTGCTTTTCTGGCAATCACATGGCCTATTAATTTTTCCATAGACTTTCCAGTTTAAATTTAGGGCAGGCAGTGGAAAAAGAATGCAAACGTTTGCATATGTGCCGTGTGTGTAGGGAGGTCCCGAGCTTTCTGGTAGCCCTTTCACGGGACCACTGAGCAGGACACAGCCCGTGGGGTGACAAGGAGGCTTGCAGAGGGTGTCCCCTTGGGGGAGACCCGTATGTGGGCCCAGCTCTGACACAGAGTGTCTCCAGGTGGCGGTTTGCGTTGCTGGACCTCAATTTCCTTTTCAGATGAGCAAGGGCCTCAGAAGAAATGTGTGTTCCAACTTTTCTATCAACAGCCCTGATGTTTGCAGCTCTTTAAGTCTCAGATGTCTGCTCTCTGATGTTGTGATACGATGTTTATAGCACAGAAGAAAAAGAAAGGCCACTCCCAACTTGCAAGGAGAGGGCGGAACCACTCAGGAAAGCTTCCGGACAGTGAAAAGAAATAAAAGCTATAGGAATTTTGGTTGTTGTTAACGCAAGTGCGCGGTCTCTGACTTGCTTTACATTTCTGGCTTTGTGTGATTGCAGTGTAGTTCAATCCTGACATTTTGGAGGCCATTACGTGCCTAAATAAGTGTTCAGTACTGCTGCAGAGACGAAAGAGGAAAAGACAGATCCTCAAACCACGTCGAGGTGTTAACCCGACTTGCCGAAGCAGCAAGAACACGTGGGGGATATCGAGGCAGTAAATTAGCAGTGTTTGCCAGCAAAATAGACGCTAAAGAGCCCTGGACAAACGCTGGGAGCTGAGAATACAGTCCCTTCAGCTAAGGGCTCGGTGGGGAGGGAGGATATTTTACAAAATCACACAAGTATTTAAGTGCAGATTATGGTGAGAGCTCCAAAGCCCTCAGAATCCCCTGGAGGCTTTGTTCAAACAGAGTGCTGGGCCCCACCTCCCTGCATCTGCACAGTAGGCCTGGGTGGGGCCCAAGAATTTGCATCTCTAGCAAGTTCCCAAGCAGTGATGAGCCCGATCCCCCAGGAAAAACTGCAAGATAACAGGACAGTTTAAGACTAGGGGGAGGCCCCGAGGTGGAGGAGGAGAAGGAGGAGGAGAGTCAGAGGGCCTGGAGGAGGTTTGACAGAGCTGAGAACTAGGAGGGCCAGGAAGGGGGTTTCTGAAGGATGGGCTGATGTGCTAGGCTTGGGGCTGCCCAGGAACTGTGAGGCCCGGAGTAGGGCTTAAGGCGAGAAACAAGGTGTGATCAGGTTTGTATTTGCATTTAGGAATCCCTGTATGTGCCCTCTACCCTCCCCACCCCTAGCCCTGCTCCGTTTTCTTGGTCACCTCAATGCTCTCCTTCAATGCTCTTATCCTGAGCCACTCCTGGTCCCCAAGTCCACATTCCACCCACGGCAGCGCTGGAAATATAGAAAGGAACCACTGAGCTCTGTCTTGCAGGCTGTGTGGTCCCTTTCACAACTGAATTCAAGATCACACCACCTTTTGTGTTTGAAAGCGAGACAGAACTCACGGGGAGGAAAGCGAGGGTTCCCTAATTCTCAGTCGGATGGAAGGGAGGAGGGCCCCTATCCCGTGTACAATGCCCAAGAATAGGAGGAGGGTTAAAATGGGGGGAAATCAGAGGGGCGATGAACCATGAGAGACTGTGGACTCTGAGCAACAAACTGAGGGTTTTGGAGGGGAGAGGGTAGGGGCTTGGGTGAGCCTGGTGGTGGGTATTGAGGAGGACGCGTACTGCATGGAGCACTGGGTGTGGTGCATGAACAATTAATCTTGTCACACTGAAAAAATAAAATAATCATATTTGGGGGAAAAAACCGAACTTAAAAAAAAAAAAATAAAGGCTATAGATTGGATCTGTGTCCACAAAGGCTCCTGCTTTGGCAGCCAATCAAATGAGGGGGGGCACTCTGCAGAGCAGACGGGCGGAGGGCAACAGACCACCTCTGTTCGGTAGTGAATCCTGAGCTGCCGGCAGAGCCTGGGGTCCCTGTTGTGTGCTGCCCTCTCTCCGGTTCAAACCCTGGTGAGAAGTGAAGTCTGGCTCCAGTGACCCCCACCGGGAGCCTTCCCCGCTCCCTGCCCTACCTCTGCATGTGCATTTCCATTCAGTGGGAAAGTCAATATCAAGCCTTAGGGACCCAAACGTGGATTTCTGCAGGTGCTGACGGCATTTTAAACGGCAGTAGATTTATTTAGCCTTGAGATGGAGGCCTCACCAACAAGGGCATCAGCAGTACTCAAACCCAGAGACATCAAGTCCCATTTTCATTCAATGTTTTGCCACTAGGGGACGCTGCCTTGGTCTCTCTCTCTCTGTCCAGGGAAGTCCTTGCATTGCACTCAGAGGGTACGGTTTTCCACCAAATGACAGTCCCCGCGTAAATGTCCACTGCCCTGAATGTTTCATGGGCAACCCTGTCCTCCCCCGGTACTCATTCTGAAACTCAAAATCATGCTTGTGCCTTGCTTTTTTTTTTTTAAAAAAAAAAAACCTGGAAAGGAGTCCGCCTGCCTCTTCCTTTAGCCACGACGAGGAGCTTTTTCTAGCGCTTTCCTCTCCTCTTCCACCTGCAGGAAGCCTACGTGATGGCCAGCGTGGACAATCCTCATGTTTGCCGCCTCCTGGGCATCTGCCTCACCTCCACCGTCCAGCTGATCACCCAGCTCATGCCCTTCGGCTGCCTCCTGGACTACGTCCGGGAGCACAAGGACAACATTGGCTCCCAGTACCTGCTCAACTGGTGTGTGCAGATTGCAAAGGTAAATCAATGGGGGACCCTGCCCGGAGGAGTGTGCACGGAGCAGGTGGCTAGCTCTGAGAGTAGGGCGGGTACTTCCACTAAACAGCAGGTGCAGCAGCCTCAGCTCGCTGCCCACCCTCTCAACCCACGGCACACATCACGCTCCCCCTGCCCCATCGCCCGGGATACTCCGATCCTTAGAGCTACAAAGAAAAGCAATAAGGGGGAAAGCATCGAGACATCCAGAAAATCAACAGTTAGGTTCTCCATCCTGGGATAACTAAATTTGCCAAGAGGGTATGTGTATGGGTGCACAGACACCACAGGCATTTTGCTGGGGACTCAGTCAAATGGATTGCTTTTTGCGTCTAATCGGGGCATGGTGAAAATCTAATTATTCAGCTCCATTTAAACAGTGTTCGCTTTATTAGGTGCTTAGTGTGGTTTGATGCTAGTGTTACTTCTCGGGTGTTCTCTCTGTTGAACATTAGGGTGATCTGTAGCAGTGGGGGGAGCTGTGGCTTCTACCCCATCAGGACTTGCTAACGAGGCAAGCGGGGAGGCTGAGGCTGGGCTGAGCAGCCCCAGAGGACAGGGACGGGGGGCTGTGAAGACAGGGCAGGTGCTGGGTGCGAGACCTGCTGTGCAGGTTGGAGGAGCCCTAGCCGGGGGACAGATGCGTCTATGCTCTGCTGGGATTCCTCACATGCGCCACCCCCCCCAACCCCCGTTAACAGGCTTGTTTCAGAGCGAGGGACGGCTGAGAATGAGCCCATGGACAGGTGACCCCATCTGCGTGCTAAGGACATGTGCTGGGAAATTAGCCATTCCCGTGGCTTCCAAAGGATTTCTTACTTTAGTTTATGTGCTGCCGAAGCGAGCACGGATTTCTTACTTTAATCTCCAGCGTCTCCCTCTCGATCCCAATGCTGTTCCCGTTACTTGCAACCCAAATGGCTCAATTCTCTTTTCTCCTGGCACTCTTTTACCCAATTGAATTTAGGGGATGTGTGGGCAGGTCCCTTTCTGGGCGTGTATGTCATTGCCCATTGGCGCCCTCCAACGTGGAGCAGAGTGTGGAGGGGTGTGCCAAGGACCCCGGAGTCAGAAAGCCTGACTCCGCTGGGCCGCGTCTGGGTCCCTCCCCTGGTTGTAGTAGTAGTTGGTTTATTCCGGTGCCATCTGCTGGGTGCCGTCTGCTGTCGATCTCTCCGCTGTAGCCCCTGGAGGCTCCCGGCACCTTGTCCAACCACTGCCAGTCCCCTGGTGTTCTTGTCCTTCTTGCAGCCATCACCGGGTCACAGGGCAGAGGACTTACTAGTCAGCAGTAGAGAGTGGTCCTGGAAGAGGGTGTGTGTGCCTCCAAGGCTGTGACTCCATGAGAATGCTCATTATTTCTGAGTGTGACTGGATTAGGCTCCTAAGGCTGCCGCAGATTCATAATGGCTGACTGCAACATGGAGTTATGCACTCACCACTCTGGAGGTCAGTCCAAAGTCAAGAGGAGGCTGGGCCTGGCCCCTCTGAAGGCTCATGGTCCTCCCGGGCTCACAGTCCCTCCCATCGCTACCGTGGTCTTCACACAGCCTTCCTTGTTCCCTGTGTCTGAGTCTAAATTGCCTTTTCCTTTCTCTTAAAAGACACCAGTCACCCCTAAATCCAGGATGCTTTCATCCAAGACCTTTGCCTAATGGCATCTGCAGCACCCTGTGTCCAAACAAGGTCACTTTTTGAGGTTCCAGGTCCACCTGGAACTTAGGGCCTTATTCAGTGCCAGACAGTGGTTAGCCCCAAGCAGGTTTTACTGAATATAGAATTACACCTGAAGATCTACTCATACACGGACTCCTGAGCCTAAAAATCCTTCCTTAGCTTTCTTCTCTGATTATCTACAGCAAAAAATTGAAGGTATGCCCCCTCCAGGCAGACAGTGTTACCTTGGTTTGTTTGCTTTCCTTTTTTTTTTTTTTTTAAGAATTTTTATTTATTTGAGAGCGAGAGAGAGCAGAGGGAGCGAGAACACAAGTGGGAGGGACTGAGCAGGGAGCCAGCTCCCAATGCAGGGACTTGATCCCAGGACCCCAGGATCATGACCTGAGCCAAAGACATACACTTAACCGACTGAGCCACCCAGGTGTCCCCTGCTTTATTTTACTACTATTGCAAATTGCTACCTGAGAAGATCTGGTTTATTTACTGGTCCACTTGAGTTTGTGCCCACCTACCCCAATTGGACAGTGAGCTCTGCGAGAACGGTGTCCTGCCCCATCCCCACCCTGGCCTGGGCTTCCAGAGTTCGGTACACCTGCGGCCAGCTTCCACCTGATTCTCCGGTCCACCGGAGAGTGCAGGGTCTACCAGAAAGCGTTTCTTCTCTTCTTATCTCAGGTCCGTCCACAGCTGCACGAAAGTGACACTTTTTATGGTGGGGCCCACAGCCTCAGCAATTCTGTCCAGCACAGACCTGTGCTGAGAATTCCGGTGGACCCCAGAGTCCGATCTCACTTCTGGCATTTGTTAACCACGTGACCTCGGGCTAGTGGCTCGGTCTTTCTCATGCCTGTCTCTTTGGCCGTAAGTGAGGTTCTGCCACCTGTCCCCACCAGGTTAGTCTCCGGGAAGCCCCTGCTGCTGGTCCTGGGGGCCCACGGTGCTCACTACATGTTCCCTTTGTCCGTTTCTTTCCCCGTATTTTGGCTAAATTAGATTGGATTAATGACTAAAATCTAAGCTGAAACCTTGTCTTCGTCTGGTTCTGCATCAGCTTTTGTTTAATCGATCAGCATTTCCTGTGTCCAGATCTCCTCCTGTTCTTGAGTTTTTCTCCTCTCTCTCCTTCGCAACCTTACATTTCAATCTGCCCGGCCCCTGGGCTCTACAGAGATGGGAATTTATTTTACCGGTTACTGAAATCCACTGTTGTGCCTCTTGTACTTCATTTCACTTTACTTCACACTGAAGCCCTTCCAGATTGTGGTCGCTAGCTCTCTGGGACAGATTTGCTTTCTAATTCGGAAGAGAAACCCTTTCCCACTGTATTTGGAGAGCCGGAGGGACGGAGTGCCTGTCTCTGGCGGGAAAGGAGAGGAATGATTTCCTCCTGGCGAAGAGAGAAACCTGCTCTTGGGTTACTGACTTTTTCTCTAAGTATTAAACCATTTTCCTTGTAAAAGTTGGAAGTGAAACTACCCAGAAACGTTCAGTAGCTGACCGGAAACTGAACTCCTGGCATTTTCAAAGTGGGATTTATTGACGCATAAATGTCCTGCCTTGATTCACAAAGGCATGGACTCTCTTGGGAAGTTTTCTAAATATTGATGGAGAGCCGGCCACTGTCAGGGAGCTTGTTGTCCTGGAGAAACTGCCAAGAGGACACATTCTATCACCTGGGCAAAGGGAGAAGCAAAGCAAAGCGAGTAGGCGAGGGAGGAAGTCCGGATAGGACCGGGAGCAGAAGAGAGCCACAGCCCCTCATCAGACATGCTGGAAACAGATTTTGTTCTCTGGCCTCAGGAGCTCGTGGAGACACCACCTGCTCGCCCGTCAGAAAGATCCTTGCTTCCTAAGCTCCTGGCTCAGTGGGCAGCTCCCACTTGCTGGGACTTAGTTTCTTCGGAAAGTGTATCCACTCTTTTCTGGCTACATAAGCCAGCGAGTAAGTCCCCATCGATATCAGATGGGACCATAATGTCACAAAGGCTTGTAATCTGAAAGAGCCTACCGTCTTAGCATCCTGTCACTTGGAAAATGCTGCTGTTGTGCAAGTTTCTTCCCCTTGGAGCGTCCGTCACAGTGCACGTTACTACGAAGCCCTACAATAAGTAAAGCTCTCTAGACTGTGATGAATCTGACATTTCCCCAAACCTCTGGGACAAAAGAGCTTGCCTATCACCTAACCCTGATGAAGATCTCACAGAATTGGGTTTTTGGGTAATTGCCAGAAGTTGAGGATCCTCGAGGGCAGGCCCTGGAGAGGTTTACAGACAGAGGCAGGAGGAGAGAGAGGCTCTCAGAAAGACATGCTCGGGGCGCCTGGGTGGTTTAGTGGGTTAAGCCTCTGCCTTGGGCTCAGGTCATGATCTCAGGGTCCTGGGATCGAGCCCCACATCGGGCTCTCTGCTCGGCGGGGAGCCTACTTCCCCCTCTCTGCCTGCCTTTCTGCTTGCTTGTGATTTCTCTCTCTCTCTCTCTCTCTCTCTCTGTCAAATAAATAAATAAAATCTTAAAAAAAAAAAAAAGACACCCTCTGTAGCCTCATCCTTGGTCCACAACTATATATGCACCAAAATGTGTTTAAGTCAATTGATGAAAGATACAGTTTGAATAGGGCAAACTTAAAAAGTCAGTTCAAAGGATTTATTTTTTTAAGCATGCGGGATTACTTGGTTTGGTCTAAATTCATTTGAAGAAGCCCCGGGTGTTTTCATTGGCCACACCTTTGTCAGAATTGTCAGGACATGGTTGCAGCTACAAGGGGAGGAGACGAGCTGGGCTGAGCCGTTTTGTAGGTTATCATGTCCAAGTCAGGGGCAGGAAGGGGATCGCTGTCCCTGATGGAGCCAGACCGGTCCGGGCCGCCTGTCTTCTGTTCTGGGTGCCCTGTCGTGAAACTCCCATCGACAAGCTATGTAGACAAGCAGGGATGTGTGAGAAGGAAAATCACGCCAGGCAAGGAACTCAAAAAGGAGTCCATTAGTCTAATAACCAGGCTGTGGCAATAAGGACCTTGGTGCACAAAGTTCTGCTCCCATCTGGCCTCTGGCCTTCCCCACTCAGGCCTTCTCCTTCTAGGCTGCAGGTCAGGACTGATCAAGGGGAAGGTCAGGGTGCAGCCCCCAGCTCAGTGACTGACTGTGCAGCCCAAGCGTGCTGATTCACTGCCGGCCTCTGCCTCTATCCTCAGCAAGGAGGACTCTACCCGAGCTGATTCCCCCGGAAAGCACACAGCTCCATAACTCCAGGCAACCACACAAATCAGTGACCGAGCCAAACGGCAGATCCCATTCCCAGACATTTCAGTTATCTGGATTATTTATTTTAATTTTTTCTTAAATGTTCCACTGAAGATTATAGTTGAGTTGAATCAGCCTAAAGGATCACTCTGCAGGGTGTCATTAAAAAGCCAGAAGTTATCATTATATCAAAGTATTGGGGCACCTGGGTGGCTCAGATGATGAAGCTCAGGTCATGATCTCCAGGTCCTGGGATCAAGCCTCATGTCGGGCTCCCAGCTCAGCGAGGAGTCTGCTTCTCCCTCTCCCTCTGTCTTTCCCACTGCTTGTGCTCTCTCGTCCTCTCTCTCTCTCTAAAAAAAAAAAAAAAAAAAAAAAATCAAAGCATCAAAATATCAACTTTTATAAATATTTCACTTAGTGGTTTCTTGGGCATTTACCTGCCAGCATTAGGAATCAGGTGCAGTAGATGAATAAATAAGACAAAACTCCTTTTCTTCCCAGCTTATGCACCAGAGAGGGAAACAGATCCCTACAGAGCTAGCAGTGCTATAGGGAATGGGTGGTCAGAGCAGGAGAGCTGGGTGCATGGACGACCACACTCGCGTAGGCTGCCGTGAGGGGCACAAGGTGGGGGGAGGGACCAGCGAGGGGGACTCAGTCTGTCAGCCGGGTGCCAGGTGCTGGGAGGATAGCGGGGCGAGGGGTGGGGGATGGAGGAGGTAGGCGGGCAAGCCAGCCTCTTAGCCTCCAGAGTTCTTGCTGGAGACGTGAGTGAGAGTCTCACAGTGGTGAGAACGCAGAGTGGCTCAGCGGGTGAGAGTTGTTAAGGGCCGTCGCAGGGAGGAAGGGGCAGCAGTGCCGAGCTGGGGAGGATGCGCGGAGACCCTGCGGAGCCCTGCATACCCACATGAGAAGACGGCTTCATCTCAAAAGCAGGGGGTGCTTCTCAGGAGTTTGTGCATGATCAGACTCTTTGGGAAACTGTAATCTAAGCAAACTATGACAGTGACCTAATGCAGGCTCCCAGCAAATGGATGGAGAAGAACCATGATGAGCACTAGCCCCTGGAGCGGACTCTCGCCGGGCGCCATCCCGTGTTCTGCATGGCTTGACTTATTTAACCATCTGATTAGCCCACTTTACACAGGGAAACTGAGGCACGGGGCCGTCTAAGTAGCTTGCCAAGGTCTTGAATTAGTAGGTAGCAGAATCAGGACTGGACCCCACGCAGCCTGGCTCCCAAGTCCATGCTCTTGACCAACACTTGCTGCCATGACTCTGAGCAGAAGCCGCAGCCACTGAACCGGGCTGTCCTCCCATCCCCACCACACAGCACGATGTGGTGCCACACGACTGTCCGGGATCGGAAATTCTGACACCCTTCTACCTCTTCTGAGGGCAGGGGCTCAGTGCTGGGCGAGCCATACCGTTGATGTAACTCAGCCCAGACCGTCTGCCAGCCTGTCCACTTCCTGCATTGTGCCTTTCTGTCTTCACGACGTCCGGGCTCCCCCAGCTTCTCCCCATGGCGGCTTATGAAACACCAGAAACCGTGCCCATTCCAGCTTCTCCCTCTGGACCCCTCCCAAGAGTTGTAGGATGCTACAGCCCTCCGGAAAACAGAGTCTGTAAACGTCAAACCCAACCACCCCCGGTCCTTTCTTCTGCAGGACTTCACCTTCCGTAGGTGTCGTGCCAGGAAAATCTTTTATAAAGTCCACGTGAGCCACATCCCTGTGCTTTGAGGTTCCAGGCTGGCTCTTCACCCTCCCTTCTGACCTCGGTATTTCAGGATTCATCCTAGCTGTCCCCGTAGTAATTAACACAAATAAATACGTTGATTTCAATGAAAGTGAGGATGTCGGAGGAGAGGAATCAGGAAATGAGCTTCCCAAGAGGCCCCGCGGAGGCCGCACCCCCCCCCCATACTGCTTCCTGCGATGTCTCTGTGTAGATGGGCTCTTATCAGGGCTCTTATCTTTGCTGACTGGTTAAAATATAACTTTGCTGGGCACGGAGGTGGCCTTTTAAGCTGCCTCTCTGGTGTGGGACAGAGACTGATGAATAGAGTTTTATCTGAGTTCAAATGAGCCTAATCTGGCCTCCTCCGAATCTCTGATTTAGACCCCTCTGGCTGATTAGCCGAGGGCTCCAGAAGCCATAAAGGGCTCTTTCCCAAGCCTTCCCTGAAGACAGATATTCTCAGAAAACAGTACAATTTATTAAAGCTGTTCTGGTCCTTTACAGACCCGAGGGGGGGCGGGGGTGGGGCTCAGATCAATTTATTAGGTTTGCACAACAACATGGACTTCTTCCGTGGCACAGGGCCAAGGGGCTGGGTGGCTGGGGTTTTTTGTTTATTTGGAGTTTCTTTGACATCTCGAGCAGCCTCTGGGCCAGCAGGCAAGTTTCACGCAAGTGGAGGCCCCAGCAGGAAATTAGGACTGGGTCCCAGCGGTGGTCTTCGGGACCCAGTGCACTTCGTCTGACGAGCCTGTGGACCCACTGGGGCGGCTCTCAGGGTGGTCCTGGGGGCCCCGGCACTCCAGCCCCAGAGCAGGCTTCTTGGAAGGTGGGTTGGAAACACCCACACATCATCAGTGCTCCAAACTGTCAGCTGCTATTATCACTCATTGATTCTTTTCATTCATTCATTTTTCAACCACCTTGGTGAAATGTGTCCAGTGTGCAGACTGTGGGGCATTTAAAGGGAGCAGAATGAGAAGTTTGAGATGGAAGTTAAATGAAGCTGGAGATTCCCTCTGAAGTCCCCACCCCCTCACCGCCCCCCGGGTGGGTCGAAGGAACTCTGAAAACACACATTTGAAATAAAGCGAGAGGGATAGGGCCAGATGGACTCATTCCTCTGTGGCCGGCACGGATGTGTGACCATTCCTATACGGCCATGCCACACCTACACTGATGGAGCCCTGAGAGGGTCTTCGGGAGATGTCCGAGGAAGCGGTGCCAGCGACACAGGGTAGAAGGAACAAGAGAAACCTGGGGTAAGAGAGAAAATGAAGGAGAGAGAGGGAACGAGTGAGCTAATACAGCCTGGAATGCTGATGTTTCGCCTAACCAGGCAAGAGGCCAAGCACAATTAACCCTTTTTGAATGGGGAAGAGTGCACCACATGTAATAGAGGCCTTACTCTTTTATAAGACACAGGAGGACTGAGCAGGGTCCCAGGAACCACAGGAGAAAGGGGGGCTGATGAATGGAGCGCCCTGTGACAGCCCTGTGACGGGGTCATGGGGAGAGGGGACGAGGGGGAGTGAGTCAGTCCTCTGTTTGGACGCGTTTTCTCGGCTTCTGCTCCTTCCCTCTCACTCCCCACATTGCCGTTCCTAAATAATAATCCCTAATTTGGAAGTGCTGTGCCAGAGAGAACCTGCTAGTTTCCTCCTGAGTCGACATGAGCTCTGTCAACCTTATTTTGCCGCATCTGAGGAATCTTACGGGGGCGGGGGGGGGGACCTTAAATCCGACAGCATCTGAAACATTCATGGAATTTCTAGATAATACGAGGGAGAAGGGAGACATGGGAATTAATCATCTTTTTCCAAAGAAAGAAAAGTGAAAGTCCTCAAACATCGCCCCCGAAGGCTAATTCCTGGTAGCATCTTCCTAAGATCCTAGTTTCCCAGGAGGGTTAGCTCTGCTCCAGAAAGAAAACATTTTCATTTCACTTCACCAATAATTTTCACATACTGTCTATTGCAAAAGGAAGCAAGGAATTCGCCTGGAAATTGGGGACTCCATCTCTAGCAACAGGTTCTCCCTGCCGTAGCCTTCCTGTGGAGCCCCCACCACACCTACAAGAAAGCTAGAGACGAAAGCCCCATGGGTGAAGCCCTTTTGTTTGCATTTCATGCACTTCAGTAAGCTTTTCTGTGCCTGTATTTGCTGGAGAGCTCCGCCGTGAGAGTCAGGAGTGTCAGCTGTAAAAGAGGTTGGACACGTGGTCCACTCCCCTGGCTGGCGAGAGAGAGGCACGTTTGTGAGTAAGTGGCAGAGAATGTGGTACAAACAACAAGATGTCTGCAGAACTTATGGCGTCTCCCGCCTGCCAGTCTGGCCCTGCGTGGAGGTGGAGCTGCCAAGCTCATGTCAACAGGTTGGAGCTTGGTAGGGTCCCACGGAGCTTGGCTGAGCGAGGCAGGCACAGAGCAAGGAGGAGTAGAGGCTGCAAGTGACCCCCCTTCCCCCGCCAGCCCAAAGTGCTCATGACGGTCGCCAAGAAAGCTGTGGGCAAGGACTGGACTTGAGGGGGAATAATTCTGGGAACTCACGTGTCAGGCACTGTGCTAGGCGCTTCTCAAGTAGTCTTTCTCTCAGCCGTGATTCTGATGGTGACAGAGTTAGGGAGGCGACCTAAGGGAGTGGGGGGAGTGCCACCTGTCAAAGCATATTCAATGTCTATGTCACTTCCATTAAAAAAATGAGGAAATAGGGGCGCCTGGGTGGCTCAGTGGGTTAAAACCTCTGCCTTCGACTCAGGTCATAATCTCAGGGTCCTGGGATCGAGCCCCATGTCTGGCTCTCTGCTCAGCGGGGAGCCTGCTTCCCCCTCTCCCTCTGCCTGCCTTTCTGCCTACTTGTGATCTCTCTCTGTCAAGTAAATCAATTAAATCTTTAAAAAAAACAAAAACGAAAATGAAATAAAACTGGAAAAAAATCTTGTCCGTTGGTAGCGAATCACAGCAGGTAGAGCATGAGGGGAATGTGGCTTCCCAGCCTGAGAAGTGTGGCTGTGCCTCAGCCTGGTGAGCGGCCTTACCTCCCCTGCTTTCCAGATCAGCAGCGCGCAAGGAGGGTGACCCCAGGCTGGGGACACGGTTGCCGAGTTCCAGACGAGCTTCCGGCCAGGGCTGAGCCCGACCGCAGAGCTCTTGCTCCGTCACTGCCCTTGAATACTCGGTTCGTCTGGTTTTCAAATGGAGTCACTAGCTACAGGAAAGTTAGCAAGTCAGCAGCTCATTAGATCTTCCCTAATTTGTCTTTTCGTCTCTTCAGTTGGTAGTTACTAGTGTTGGCAAGGTGTAAGGGACTGTGTCCCTCGGGGGAAGCACACAGAGGGGGGCAAACGAAGCCCCTGGTTTGGAAAGCTCCGACTCTGCTGGGAACATGACATTAGAGCTCTGTGCATGGGCACCAGCCTTCCGCAGAGCAGCGCCCTGCCCTTGCTGCTGGAACCCAGCTCTGTGCTCTCCGGGGCAGTCTGCTAAGCAATGTGTCCCCTCACTGCATGGCCCCATGTTTCAGGGCATGAACTACCTGGAGGACCGGCGCTTGGTGCACCGCGACCTGGCAGCCAGAAACGTCCTGGTGAAGACACCGCAGCATGTCAAGATCACAGATTTTGGGCTGGCCAAACTGCTGGGTGCCGAGGAGAAAGAATACCACGCAGAAGGAGGCAAGGTAAGAAGCTGGTTTGTGGATCGGCGAGCATTTTCTCGCCAGCAGACTGACCGATGGAGGGGATGTTCTCAGAACGTTCTGGCTGAGGTCACAGCAGCGGCCACACACACCTGAGTCTAGCCAGGGTCGTCTTCTGGAAGTACAGGCCAGAGGGGCTGCTCTGAGAGCAGGATTTGCAGGGAGAGTGAGAATAGATGTTTCTACCGTGTCCAGAGGCCAAAGCCAATAAACACGAGCTCAGCTCCATCTTTGGGTAACCATTAGCCAAGGTTGAGTCTCGGCACCACCCCCCCCTTCAGAAGAGCAGCTGGCAAATGTCACAACTAATTTGGTGGCACGCAGCTATTGAGGACATCTCAGAAATATGGAAAACTCCCCATGCCATTCCTAGAGCTCCTGAGGCTCCCTTGGGAACCTCCCTAGGCTCCCTCCTTCCAGACAGGCTTGGGGGTCTTCGAAGGGAATCTCTCCCAGACTGGGGAAGGGAGTGCAAGTCCCCTGTTAGGTCCTCCAGTAGCTGTGAATCAGCTGTATCCCTCTCTTAAGTTTCACTCTGACCCGGCTGGTTCCAGCAGCTGGCCCCTGCAAACACCCATAAACGAGGGGTGGCTAGGACCACAGTGCACCCCAGGACCCACAGACCACCGAAGGTCCTCTGGTGAGGCCTTCATGAAACCACACTGAGGCCGAACAGAATGGCCCTGTTTCCTACCAGCTTTAAAACTTGCTCCTCCTGCTGGGAGGGAGTGCTCGTCCTGGGCTTTCAGGGTGGGGTGCCCTGGCTTTTCCACGTTTGTCGCCTGTAATTTGTTTGAACGTGATTTAATTTTTTGCAACAGAGGAAGCTCATGGTTATCTTATTACTTCCTCTCTCATCATTCCAAGGTGCCTATCAAGTGGATGGCTTTGGAATCGATTTTACACCGAATTTATACCCACCAAAGTGATGTGTGGAGCTATGGTGAGTCAAAATCTTGATGCTAATGAATGTGTACTGAGCCGAAGCCGGCTTGAATTGTTTGTTGGTTTATGTTCTACGCTCTGTCATCCAAATACTTTCTTCCAGGACAGGGACTAATAATAGCGTAGTAGTCGCTGTCTATCCACTAAGAAAACACGACAAAGGAAATTGGGTCTGACTAGAACAGTGCATGTCACTGGAGATATCAGTGAACTTGCCAAGAGCGGGTAACGGAGGGAAAGAGAGCCTAGACCTGCGACATCAAACCAAACTTGATCTCTTGCCATGGATTTGAAGTGAACCAAAGGGAGGTGACACATGGGGTTTTCCGGGGGAGAAATGAGAGGTTTGTGATGGACTAACTCAGTGGCCACTGTTTCATGCAGTGAATGGAAGTCTTTGTGTGTCAGAGAGAAGGGCTTGACAAGAGTGCACGGCAGGAATGAATCTTTTGGGAAAAAAAAGTAAGCAAGGGAAACTGTTACTGCTGGCAGCTCTAGGGAGGACATCTCTCAGGACTGAATCTCTGTTCCCCCCTCCAAATCCCTCCGTGGCCCTGCCCAGGCCCGGGCCCCTCCTGTCCAATTCGCCTTTCCCGTTCTGGCCTCATTGCCTTTGCACAAAGGATGTCTTGAGCCTACAAGGGCCGCCCCATTTAAGGAAGTGTCACTAACACACGGTCACTGACTCCTGTGCTAGGCACTTGTACCTCTTCACAGTCGGTCCTCACAAGTCCACAATCTGCTGGAAGCCTACAGAGTAGCCCATCGGATGCATTTATGTGGGAGTTAGCAGCTAGTCCCACTACTAAAGCAGCGGGGGGAGGGGGAGGCCACCCCATCTCCGCAGAAATGGGTGTTTGGGGAGAGCAGTGTTGAGGCCAATTTCCAAGAGGAATCCAGTGATTATCACAAAAAACAAAGCAGTCAGGATATCATCCACTTAGGTTTTGTTTTTTCTTCTTCAGAACATTCTTGTCTTCCTAGTATCCTAAATGTATTTTCAGTTTCATGGATCTTTGTCCCTTCTGCTAGGATGCAAGCTTTACAAAGACAGCGATCTTTCTCAGTGAGCAAGTTAATTTTTACATGCACCTGGGAGCCGAGCTGCCTGCAATTAATGAACTAGATAAAGACATAAAGTTATTCTGATGCCTTGTCGTTTTAGTCATTTTCAAGAGGTGTCTCCTCCCCAAGGGGGGTAGGGAGAAAAGCTTTTTTCCCACTCCTGAGTCCCATCCGGAGGCATCTCCCTGGTCACCTCCTTCCCTCGGGTTCCTGATGGGTCTTCTCTCTCCTTGTTCTGCGCACATTTGTCTGTTCTCCAGACAACAGACAAAAAATACTTTTAAACCATAGCAGACTTTTACTTCTTTGCTTAACAGCCTTCTTTGGTTTCCCACGTTTGTTCCAAACAAACCCTGAGCTCCTAGCTGGCCTGGCTCCTCTTCCCAGAATCACGGGGCTGAGTTCTCCTCCTTGCCTTCTGTGCGGCAGCCGGCACGGGCCAAGCCACCGTGTGTCCGGAGTTGGTCCTCATTTGCTGAGTAAATGAAAATTCTCTTAAATCCCGTGACTTACAAGCAAGGATTACAAGCAGTATCAGAAGGTCTGTAGGTACGGGTCGTATGTTTTTCATTTCGGTGGAAATCGTGTTGTCAGGGATTATAATCTGCTGTCCCTGGCAGTAAGTGCAATTGTTAAACCACAGACCCAAAGTTCTAGTTTAAAAAACAAACCCTGTTGGGGCGCCTGGGTGGCTCAGTCAGCTGAAGTGCCCGACTCTTGATTCTGGCTCAGGTCGTGATCTCAGGGTCGTGAGATCAAGCCCCGCATCAGGCTCTGCACTCAGCATAGAGTCTGCTGAGAGATTCTCTCTCCCATTCCCTCTGCCCTTCCCCCTCCTCACTTGTAAATGCTCACTTGCTTTCTCTCAAATAAATAAATATCTTTAAAAATCAAATCCTATCACTTCACTCCCTAGTCTCCAGTCAAGACAAAATATTTTTATTTTTGTAAAGGTTTTATTTATTTGTCAGAGAGAGAGAGAGTGTGTGTGCAAAGCAGGGGGAGCAGCAGGCAGAGGGAGAAGCAGGCTCCCACTGAGCAAGGGGCCTGATGCAGGATTCCATCCCAGGACCCTGGGATCATGACCTGAGCCAAAGGCAGCTGCTTAACAGACTGAGCCACCCGGGTGTCCCAAGACAAAATATTTTAATAAACTAGGGACATATGCGTTCCACTTAGGAGTTGAAAAGAGAGGATTCATACCTCGTTCCAGGTATGGAACTAAAGCACACTACTTTCTCTTTTACCATTTGTTCCAAACCTGGAAAGCTTGCCTTCCCACAGGAATTCATTGTGCGTGTTTAAACATAATGTTTGAACCTCGTTAGATGAGAATGAATTGACTTCCTGGATCGGGAAATGAGATTTTATGTTTTCATCAAGTCCATGTTGACACGGTAGTAAGGAAGGACGGAAGAATCTATTTTCTTGCCCTTGGACCATTACTTTGTTTTTCTACGTTGCATGCTCTGTATTCAGGCCATTCAGTTCTGGGGTGGCTTCTGGGTAATCCAAGTAGACCCGTGGGAATATGTATCTAGAGATCAGCTCTCAAGAAAATGGATCATTAGACCAGCTGGAGATCAGGAAACGGCCAGGACCCCCTGTCTGGTCCCTTCCTATGTAGTCTGGGGACCCAAGCTCAATCCCACTGGGGTGACCTCTAGAGTCACCCCAGGGCACCTTCACTGTGCGGGTTTCCAGAGCGGAGAATCCCATCAAGGGAGGCAGAGAGATAGAAGGGTCATCAGAACTCAGGGTTGGTCTGGAAGAACAACAAGTCTGAAAGTACTGCTTTAATCATGATGATTGATTTTAATGATTTTTTTGAAATAAAAGGTATGGGGTTTTTATGTTTTTTAAAAAGAATATAGAGTTTTCTGGTTACCAATTTTTATCATTATTTTATTTATTTATTTTTT